>OY292404.1:15165391-15262389 GCA_958496205.1 Idaea biselata
GGAACAATATCCCATGTCTGGATTTCCCCATCACAAAATGTTTATATTAAAACAGTGTTATGTTAACAACACGTCCTATTTTAAGCCCATTCGATCGATATCTTTAGCAATAAGCTTAACCCATTCAAAAAACGCCTTCGGCTTTTGTCGGAGGATGTTTCAATACTGATATTTATATTGTGTATTTCACGAACCTGCTTATTACAAAATTTGATCACGCTGTGTACGCATAGTTTGGGATATAGTCTAGCTCTAAAATGTATTTACTTTCATATATATTGTGTCGTTGACTGTATTCTGTTTTGTGTGCCAATAAAATAAAATAAAATATGCTTAGAGCATTAAAAGTCAAATTACAAAAGCGGTGTGTCACGGTTATGGTTTATATGTATTAATATTTGCATGTCAATTAATTGACTAGGTGTTAAGGATCCATAAAATGTAACATATCTAGTATAGATTGTGTTTAAATTACATCTAATTGTACTAACACTTAACGTGAATAAATGAATTGAATTGAAATTAAAGATATTTTTGGGTTTGAATCGCGTGGTGTTTATTACTTTTAGCATTGTTACAACGCTCAACGTCAATGCCATCCTGAAGAAGGGACCTGGAAAGGTCTCGAAACGTTTCGCGTTGTAACAATGCTAAAAGTAATAAACACCACGCGATTCAAACCGAAAAATGTCTTTAAGTTCAATACAACATCGCGAAAACAGAAGAATAATCTATGAATTGAATTGAATTGAATTAAAAAAAATAATTTCCACAGTTGCCCAGTTAGCCAACCTGCCTACCTTGATCTCCTTAACGATCTTCTTGGCAGCCAGCATGGTCTCTATCTGCTGGTCGAGGTCCCCCTCCACGTCCTCGTCGTCGGAGTCCTGCAGCCCGAGCGCTGCCTTCTGATACTTCTTCTTTTCCGTGGCCGCTTGCGCCTCCGACTCGTCGAACTTGAAGCCTGGAATGATGCGAGTGTTAGGCAGCCCGTAGACGATCTGGTATATTGCGCAATATTACGCATTGTGCAATATAAGTGCAATATTGCGCAATGATTGAACTAAATATTCTATTTTTTAAGTACTTAAACCTGCACTGGTCTTTTATAGAAATACTAGCTGACCCGGCAAACGTTGTTTTGCCTTATAAATTATAGATAGTAGCCGATTCTCAGACCTACTGAATACGAATATAAAATTTCATAAAAATTGGTCAAGCCGTTTCGGAGGAGTACGGTAACTAAAACTGTGACATGGAAATTTTATATATTAGATTTTAAAGCAACAATACTTCTGCAAAAACACAACACACGATAGACGCAGGGCTGGATTCGAACCCGCATCTTACTCAATCCGGGAGCACGACACACGGGTTCGAATCCAGCCCTGCGTCTATCGTGCGTTGTGTTTTGCAGAAGTGTTGTTTCTTTAAAATATTTCAATGGAAAAATATGTACCATATTTTTCTGGATACTTTCGGACATATTTCAATTGAACACAAAACATTGAGCACTTTGTATTTTGTGCAATATAATTTGATCGTTTGGATGCAAAACACCTTTTAATCTTATTGTACAATAAAATGTATTGGACAATGTTATTGTAGGTCTAGGGGTCGCATTAGGCGGCCTCTTGACGATCAATTATATTGATCAATATTACGAATTGTGCAATGTAACTGAAATATTAAAGTTTGCGCAATGATTCAACTAAAGTTTGAGCTAGTTAAATTTTTATTGTATCATATTTTTCAGGATCAATAGGATCAGTATTACGCAATATTTTTTAGGTTTAGCCTGCAAAACATTAAGCACTTCGTATTTTGTGCAATATAATTTGATCGTTTGGATGCAAAGCACCTTACAATATTATTGAACAATAAAATGTATCGCATAATGTTATTGTGGGTCTAGAGGCCGCCGTAAGGCGTCCTATTTTACACTATAAATACACTATTTTTGTCAAGTGCGAATCAGACTCGCGCACGAGGTGTTCCGTACTACATGCGTTAGAAAGATATAACGCTTTATTATGCTCAACAAAAAATAACAACTAAAATTAATAAAACATAAAGCAACTTATATCTATAGTAGCACAATATGCGGCCTTACTGCTGAGAGCGGTCTCTTCCAGGCAAAAAACCAAATCCAATATTAATTTTATTTTGTTTTTATTAGTATTTGTTGTTATAGCTGCGACAGAAAGAAATACATCATCTTTCCACAAATGATGTATTTCTGTCGCAGCGCTCTGGCTGGCTATCACGGTTCATTAGATACAGCCTGGTGACAGACAGACAGACAGTTGAGTCTTACACTCGTATTTATAGTCAATTCTACGTAATTACTTATCTAAGTAATGGGTCTGTCACATTTTCGTTGACGTTAAAAACAGCGAGACAGGGCATTGGTTAGCTAAAATAATAACTTAGATTCGTCTATAAATATGGGTGTTAGTAAAATGGTCCCATTTTAACCGTCCTTTACCTGTGCATCTCTGTAAGTGTCCCAAGTTCCTCAGGCCTGATTACCACCCATTACTGACCTTTCCCACTGAATCCGCCGCCAGTATGGTACTTCTTGCCGTCCTATTCCGTTTCCCCCTATGTAAGTGTCCCAAGTTCCTCAGGCCCTATTACTGACCTTTCCCACTGAATCCGCCGCCAGTATGGAACTTCTTGCCGTCCTATTCCGTTTCCCCCTATGTAAGTGTCCCAAGTTCCTCAGGCCCTATTACTGACCTTTCCCACTGAATCCGCCGCCAGTATGGATTTTCTTGCCGTCCTATTCCGTTTTCCCCTATGTAAGTGTCCCAAGTTCCTCAGGCCCTATTACTGACCTTTCCCACTGAATCCGCCGCCAGTATGGAACTTCTTGCCGTCCTATTCCGTTTCCCCCTATGTAAGTGTCCCAAGTTCCTCAGGCCCTATTACTGACCTTTCCCACTGAATCCGCCGCCAGTATGGAACTTCTTGCCGTCCTATTCCGTTTCCCCCTATGTAAGTGTCCCAAGTTCCTCAGGCCCTATTACTGACCTTTCCCACTGAATCCGCCGCCAGTATGGATTTTCTTGCCGTCCTATTCCGTTTTCCCCTATGTAAGTGTCCCAAGTTCCTCAGGCCCTATTACTGACCTTTCCCACTGAATCCGCCGCCAGTATGGAACTTCTTGCCGTCCTATTCCGTTTCCCCCTATGTAAGTGTCCCAAGTTCCTCAGGCCCTATTACTGACCTTTCCCACTGAATCCGCCGCCAGTATGGAACTTCTTGCCGTCCTATTCCGTTTCCCCCTATGTAAGTGTCCCAAGTTCCTCAGGCCCTATTACTGACCTTTCCCACTGAATCCGCCGCCAGTATGGAACTTCTTGCCGTCCTATTCCGTTTCCCCCTATGTAAGTGTCCCAAGTTCCTCAGGCCCTATTACTGACCTTTCCCACTGAATCCGCCGCCAGTATGGACCTTCTTGCCGTCCTATTCCGTTTCCCCCTATGTAAGTGTCCCAAGTTCCTCAGGCCCTATTACTGACCTTTCCCACTGAATCCGCCGCCAGTATGGACCTTCTTGCCGTCCTTCTCCTGCGCCTCTTTGTACGTGTCCCACAGTTTCCTGAGGTCTGGTGTGGGCGTGGCGCCGGCTAGCTCGAAGGCTCTCATCACGTCGCCCGCGTAGCGACCTTGCTCCGGAGTGAGGAAGGTCCACGCGTAGCCTTTGTTACCCGCCCGCCCGGTGCGACCGCATCTGGGGGGGAAACCGGACAAGTGATATACGAAGTTATCTATACTAATATTATAAAGAGGAAAGATTGTATTTTTGTGTGTGGGTGGGTGTGTGGGCGTCTGTATGTTATGAATAAACTCAAAAACGACTGGACCGATTTCAATAATTCTTTCACCATTAGAAAGCTACGTTCACCCTGAGTAACAAGGGCTACTTTTGATCCCGATATTCGCACGGGATCGGGACTTACGCGGGTATGACCGCGGGACGCAGCTAGTACTTCATATAAACCGCGCGGCATAACGTTACCAATTGAGAAGTTCTGTGATGAGAAGATGGTTCCAAGTAGTTCATCAATTCCTAACCAGAAGCAAGGTCTGATATTACTGGTAGAAGTAAAAAAGTAAGCAATTTACTGGTTTCTGAGGAACAATTCTGCTCTTATCGCTCGCGCTCCGAAGATATCGTATCTCCGACGAGTAACATTCAGCGCTTGATTTCTTGGTATTTTAGATGCATATACATAGGTGTAGTCACTGTACTAAGAGATGTAGTAAATTCACCGCGTCAATCGCAGTGCAATTGCGATTACTAATGCTATAGAATGTACTATTTCACCGCTGATTGTGCTAAAATTTTGATGCTAGCGGTTTCTATAAAGTCTGTATATGTCTATGTCTATAAAGTGCTGGCTACTAGAAGTGAGCGGTCCGTCGACATTTACGCTGTGGTATATGTAACTGACCACCGACCTGTGCACATAATCCTCATAATGGTTAGGAGAGTCGTAGTTGACGACCAACACCAGCTGCTTCACATCCAGGCCGCGCGCCGCCACGCTGGTCGCCACCAGCAGCCGCACCTTGCCGTTCTTGAAGTCCACGATAGTCGAGTCCCTGTCGAATTGATCAATACCTGTAACATAGAACAATCATAGAAATATTTTTAAGGAAAAATGCATCCGTAAAAAGTGCTGCTGTGACTGTGAATTCGCCACGGCGTCGTATGCCACTGGACTAGGAAATAGTCACAGTCACAGCGAGTTCGCAGGTGCAATTTTTATGGATGCATTTTTCCTTAAATTACTTATTAATTAAGAGTGTCATACTCCTGAGCTGGCTGTAAAGTGTAAGACTTACCTCCATGCAAGCTCATGCACTGATACGAGGCCTTCATCAAGTCCTTCAATAAGCTGTCAGCGTTCTCTTGCTTGTCCACAAACACTATGATACTCCCGAGCTGGCTGTAAAGCCCGAGAAGCTCTAACAGCTTGAAGAATTTGGCCTCCTCTTCTAAAATGGCTACGTGTTGTTCTACGTCTTTGCATACTACGCTTCGCCCGCCGACCTGACGAATTATAAACATTTCAAAATATTAAGGAAAAACTATTACACAGATACGGATACGGAGGCCATAGTTTGGGGACCCTCTATTTTTTACTACTTTTTAGACTAGGCTTTGCTTTCAAGTACTTATAGAGATATTTCTTATTTCTTAAATTAAATGAACTGACCTGAATTTCGATAGGCTTCTGCAATATCCTTCTGGCGAGTGCCTCCATCTGTCTCGGGAATGTAGCACTGAACATGACCGTCTGCCTGTCCGGCCGGACGTTGTCTATTATTTTCATTACCTACACAAAATATAGTTTTAATTTTGGGTGTTTCAGTAAGAACGCACTTTTTATTAAATCAAGTAACTAAAAATAAGCAAAGACCCCTCGACCCTGTCGTGCTTACTTAATAAGTACTTAAACGATTTAGAAGCATTGTATTTATATACAATTTTTTATACAGACATCAATGAATTTTGATTTGATTCTAAAGCATGGGACCGTTCAAGTACAAATCGATCGGCTTAATTGTTTAGTATCTATTTCAAAGTGCAGAACACATACACCTGACTAAGAATGCCCTCTTAGTTCCCGTATATGTTCTGTTTTAATAAAAAAAAGGCCACCGTAGTCCTACTAACCTGCGGTTCGAAGCCCATGTCAAACATTCTATCAGCCTCATCCAACACGATGTAGGTGACGCGGCGCAGGTTCGTGACCCGGCCGGAGTTGGCCGCCAGCATGTCTATCATACGGCCCGGAGTGCATACTATCATTTCTGCACCGCGCTTCAGTTCCGCTATCTAGAAGACAAATGGTTTATGTTTACAGGAAACTAGATTGTTTAAAGATTAGAAATTCCATTAGGAGTTTGGACTGTAAATGGCATTAGGAGAAAAAGTACAGTTAACGTGAAAAGGCTTTTACGCGAAAATCACCTTTACAAATGTTTACAAGAAAGGATAGTTACACAAAAGGGACATTACAGAAGACAAAATGCTATTGTCACAGATACGTGAAAAGGCTTTACGCGAAAGGCACATTTACAGACTTACACGAAATACGTTCTTACACGAAGACAGTTACGCAAAGGGACATTGCAGAAAAAGAAAATGCTTTTGCACGCCCTTTTGAGGTCAAGAAATCTGGACAGACCTTGACACGTAGAACGTTGACAAAACGCTTAATTAAGATAAAGCAACGCGATTATAACCGAAAAAGGAACTTAATATTTAATTAATTAAGCAGTTCCTAAACTCAATAATTCACATGCTACGCGATTATATTTCAGTTATAATCGCGGTGCTTTTATTTTTGAGTGGCGTTTCAGTATTTAGCCGTTTAACCAGTGATCCTGTTAAAACAAGTATATAATATGTATTTCATTTCTCTGCGTTTAACCCATAAATTCTTACGTTGTCAATGTTTTTCTTTTACTTTACTTTATTATATTTTTATTATTTTGGTGTTACAATAAAGAATTTATTATTAATATATCTATATATTCTTACCTGTTCAGAAATCCCAGTCCCTCCATACACGCAAACGACTCTCAAACCGAGCGACTTGGCGAACTTCTTGATGTCTTTACCGATTTGCATGCAGAGTTCTCTTGTCGGTGTCATAATGAGGGCGAGCGGCCCATCCGTGTCTTCTAGAGGAGATTGGTCGAGCACGTGACGGAACATTGGCAGGATGAAGGCGAGAGTCTTGCCTGAACCCGTTTTGGCTATCCCGATTAGATCCCTGACAATGAAGAATGTTGTGAGTTGTAGTTAGTTAGTTTCACTGGGCCTTTTTCCGCACTAAGAGCGTTAACACGATGCGAATAAACGCCTGCGTTTTTCCATCGGTCCGAAATCGCCGAATCGCTGCATTTTCGAATCGCCGAAATCGAAAATGCAACACATAGCTTTCTATACAAGCCTACGCATTAGGGTTTTTTTAATGACTGATTTTGGTTTTTGATACGCGGGTCTGCGTTTTCAACTATTTGGAAACCGCTTGCGTTCAATCGCAGTGCGTTCTAAGCCTTAGCCTTACAATTGGGCTACTGTACGTGGGCTATTGTACGTGATTTCTTAGAGGGGTTAAGCAGTAAGACGCCACGGGAGCCTACTCCGGATTGGCGAATATCCCATACCTTCGGACCGTGGTGAGTCCCAGGACATGTCGGTTTCCTCACAGTGTTTTCCTTCACCGTAAGAGCGACTTTTTATCTTGATATTCCCAAGGGATCGGGACGGACAAGAAAGTGAGATTGTTTGAGTGAGATTAGATTATAAGGGTTCCTTTTTTACCTTTTGAGGTACAGAACCCTCAAAAGAGTGCAACTTAAGGTACTTACCTTCCTGACATAATAGCAGGTATAGCCTGCGCCTGAATCGGTGTCGGCTTCTCAAAGTTAAGCTTCTTCAATATATCCATCTCTTTCTTACTAATACCGCAGTGCGCCCATGACCGTATAGGCTTGGGACAACCTTTGCCTTTCACCCTGATACCTTCTAACTCAGTTCTGTAGGCTTCTACATCTTCAGCTGTCATTCTTGCTAGTTCACTCACCTATAACAAATTAATATAATGAATTCAATATTTCTATAGTTTTATTGCTCTAGGCATTTTACTAGAAAACAGGGAGTAAAAATAAGCATAATAATAAGGAAGCATAATCGTTAATTCAGCATGTCACGGGTTCCCGTGTGGCGCAGTGGTTAGCGCACACGAGGATACAGGTTCAAATTCTGTCACGGGAGAATTTTACTTTACTTCTTTTACTTTATTTACTTCTTGTAGTAAAAATCTTTATTTAGTTAATATTTTTATTATTATTTTTTAGAATTTTATGCCTATTTGATCTGCGCCATGTTGCGCTGTTGTCGCGCATTTTCTATTGAAAGTGATGGTGATCGTCTCCGGAACTATTAGTACCATTGACGGTCTATTGCTTTGAATAGAAAACGCGCGACAACAGCGTAACATGGAGCAAATCAAATCGGCACAAAGATCTAATGTCATTTTGTATGGTATAGCAATTCCAGCGTACTTATACAGGGTGTTTCAACGAGGGAGTATTAAGCCGAAAAGGGGTTGTTCTAGAGGTCTAGGCAAACAACTTTTATTCTACGACTTTTGGAAATTCGAACTTTTTTTTCGAAAATTTTAAAGTTGTATCACTAAAAAAAACAGCTGATTTTGTAAAAAAAAAAAGGCAATTAATGTTTAGATTGTAGTGGTCCAAACTAAATAAAAGGGCACCTTAAGGCCAATGACCTCAAACTCTAAAAAACAGCTGATTTTCATGCAAACTTTAAACTCAAAATTTTCGAAAACTACTTCGAATTTCCAAAACTTGCAGAACAAAAGTTGTTCGCCTAGACCTCTAGAACAATCCCCTTTCGGCTTAATACCCCCTCCTCGGAGCACCCCGGAGTGGTATGAGTAGATTCATTGATGTATATCTGTGTGCGTGAGCAGATACACATACGTAATATGCACATAAAGAGAAGCAACTCTGGGGTATATTTACTCACACAACCACGACCGATAGGCCTTTACTGAGATAAAACATCTGTTCTAACTTTAACATGAGACTTCGAGAGTGAAGTCGAGTTTATTTAACTGATTTTAAACTAATGTGGTTGTTTTCACTAACAATATTATTAAGGAATATTATATTTACCATGTTTATTACTTAGAAAATAAGCCCTCTTACTTATAATAAACGATGATTAACTGATGACTAAGTTATGTAATGTTTGTCTCTGTCTATCAACTTTAAACCATCTTATGACAGTAAATGACTAACAATACATAGTTTATGCAGATGATAATCATCGTTTATAAATAAAAGGGGTCACTTACTTCTGTGTAAAAAGCTTTCCTAAAAGGCATGTAATCCAAGCTAGCGTGGTCCACTTTGGCTAAGTCTTTTCTTTGTTTTGATGCAAGGTTTGCTGCAGCATCTTTGATATCCTCTGTCTCTTCTTCAGATGAATATTCTAAACCATCTTGGTTCTGTTCTATTAATTCTCCTATGAATAGACAAAAAAGTTATAATTTTCTGGAGTAGACACTTAAAATGACATAAATTCTGAAATTTTGATTTGATAGCATCAAATTGTTACATTCAAACAATAGTGCTTTTAATGTAAAAATGTAAATTGAAATAAGAGCATGATTTGTATTAAAAAACCAGTCAAGTGTGAGTCGAACTCCCGCGCCGAGGGTTCCTTACCTAACTACACATTATGCCGCCATAATAAAAAAGACATTTGTTGTATGGGAGCCCTACTTAAATATAAGTATTTGTAATACTAATATTTAAGTGGGGTACGTTTTTAGTATTTGTTGTTATAGCAGCAACAAAAATACATCATCTGTGAGAATTTCAACTGTCTAGCTATCACGGTCCATGAAATACAGCCTGGTGACAGACGGACAGTAGAGTCTTAGGAAAAGAAACCCTTCAAAAGGATCTTTGATCATAATAAACAAAAATTGTACCTTTATTTTTCTGTTCTGTGACTTTTTTCTTGGCAGTGCCAGTTAAGATAACGACCCCTGTGCCTCCAGTCGTCGGCACACTCATTATTCCCCTCGCTTGGTCCATCTGATTCACTTTTCTCACTTCCTGTATCATTAAATAATAATAAATATTGTATGAATATTGAAAACAGCCTCATGGAAAAATTACATAAAACTTCCGCGTCATAATAGTCAGTCGAAGTTTAGCGGTTTTGCAAGCGCCATTGTTTTACCTGATAAATGTGTGGAAAACTTTGCATGTAGTGTTGAGTTTCAATCCAACGTCGCGAAAACAGAAGACAAATCAGAACAGTCAGTAAAATGAAAACAAATTAACAAATTATATTTATTCTACAAATTACAGTAAATTAGATTCGTAGCTGCCTTTTAGAAACACGTTCATTGAGTCTTAAATAGATAAACACAGATTTTCATCAAAAACAAAGACGCGCGCGCTCCTGAAATTCAGCCTGAAACCCTGGGCTTTATAAAGAAGTTGTTAACAAACCTGTTGAACTTCTTGCATGTACGCGTCTAGGGGATCGATTTCATCTTCCAATTTCTTTTCTTCAAGTGCTGCTTGCAGCTTCTCTTTGGATTCAGGATCTTCACCTAAAAACATTTAATATTTTCTTACAAGTTACTCTGAATTATCTCTACATATTATAATATAAGACAAAGTCCCCGACGTATGTCTGTTCCCGAAAAACTTAAAAAGTTCTAAAAGGATTTTTATGCGGGTTTACTAATCGGTAAAATGATTCAAAAGGTTTATTTGTATAATTATCATTACTCCCACAGGTTGAGGACCTATGCGAGTGAAACCATATGGCCAAACTTGTATGACCATAAGAACAGTAAAATCTTGTATGGACCAAAGTTTATACTAGCTAGTAAAAAGTCAATCTGGTTTCAGTGACGCTTGGGTTAACGATTGTGTGACCATAAGTTGACATAAAGTCTTACTCCACCTACCAAACAAAAGGTTAACAAATAGGTCCGTGCTGTCATTCATGTAGTCTGTAATGGGCTTTGAGTTCAATCTTTTAAGAACGTGGCGACTGTTACCATTTCCATACAAACTTAATACCAAAATAAATTATGAAAAATTTAGTTTTCTACCTTAATATCGATATTCTTCGGATTAACATTTTACTTTTACAGGGTCCCCACCGCAAGGTTTTCCAAAATATTCATTCGAAATTAAATAAAACGTACAAACTTTTTTTTCATTGAAAAATGTTTCTCAGTTTTATTTGAATGTGAATATACCGTAACAGTCGTTCGTTCTTACGGTAGGAACATAATACATAATACTTTTGATGTATACTAATTGTAATTGTTTGTTGTGCAAATAAAGCATTTAACTATCTATCTATCTTATACTACCTTCATCCCCTGAATCATCTTCAAGTGACCACTTTTTGCTTGTAGGAATCTGTATATTTGAGACTATGCTGCCTTTCTGTACTTCCTTCTTGGTAGACTCAAGTTCTTTCCGCTTTCTTTCTGCTCGCCACCTCTCTATACGGTCTCTACGTTTCTGCATCTCTGCTTCAAGACGGTTTTGCTCTTCCTCCTGTGAACAAATATCAATTGCTAATCATTATTATGATAGGAGGAGGCTATCAATCTGTAAAATGTTTCTCATGGGCATATGCACTGCATCACTGCAGGTTATCGTTGGATGCAGTTGGTAAGTTTTAATGTTATTTTGACCTAGATGTGCTCTGTGGCGTGGTTTCACCCGCATTAGTCCCGATGTCCTTCTCCAAGATCCCATCTATCTCTATACCGAAATTCATCAAAATCAATTCAGAGGTTTCAGAGTGAACTGATAGTCGCTTTCTGAAGAGTTACTATCGCTTTTTAAAATTAATGTAAAAAAATATATAAACTTTCCTACTGAGTTCTTAAACATAATGCCAAACTCGATTAACAAACTTACTTTGTCAACAGTGCCTGGATTGTATTCAGTTGATTCCGACTTAATAGACTTTTCCTTTGATTTAGACCTCTCTGTTTCTTTTTCTGGCGTTTTCTTCCTAGATGACTTGCCAGATCCATTTCGTTTGTCATCCCTCTTGTCACTGAAAAGTTGCCAAAATATGGATATTAGAGATTAGTTGACCGCTGTAACTTTACATGCATACATGGTAGCCCTGTATAAAAGTTAGACAAAACCAGCTGAGTCATTGTGTGAACTATGATGAAACATACACACATTCACAGACTGCCAAAATCATTACCATACCTTTTGACTAAGCCATAGAAATAAACTACATAACATTATGCTGTATCAAGCACTGGGTTTTAGCACTCAACATATATTACATGCTTCGGAAGGTGCAAAGCAGTTGATACGGTTGTTGTTTCTAATAGCAGTTGTTAGGTTATGTTGAAGGCTTTATGCCTGAAAACTCGAAGAGAACCACACAACTTTGTAAAAAAAAGGACTTTGTTTATTGTACTTTCAGGCCACAATAATGTTCTTTCTCTACTAACCTTTTCCTGTCCCTTTCACGCTCCCTACTACGATCTCTCTTAGAATCACGCTCTCTGCTACGACTACGCTTTCTTTTTGATGATTTTGAAGCCCTGTCCCGACTTCTGGAACGAGACCTACGACGTTTGCGGTCAGGAGTCGCCGATCTCGAGTGTGATCGCCTGCGTTCACGATCGCGTTCTCTGTCGCGATCACGGCTGTAAAACGACGCAAACTTGTTGTAGATTATTATTAACAAAAAAATTATAAACCAATGTAAACACATTCAGAGTAAACTCACCCACTTCGAACCATCTTGTGATAAAGTTTATTTTATTTGGGACAAAAAACAACACAGCACAGAAAACAGCAAAATGTCAAGCATAATTAGTGTTGCCAGTCAGTGGTAATTTGGAAATTCTGCCAAAAATTAAAGAAAACAATTTTAATAAGTGTGGTTCCGGTTAATAGCGGATTCTATTAGTAATTTTCAATCCTAATATTATTTTAATTTTTGTCGCGCATTCGCTAACCTGCGAAAAAAACAAAACGTGGACAAACAAAACCAGGCTCAAAAAAATGTCAGACAAGGTTGCATGATGAAATTTTTTTTTTCTTACCTATGTGGAAGTTTAGATTAAAAAAAAAGGCTATTGGTTGTCATCAAGTATAAGTGTTCGGTGGTTGTCATTGTCAAAAACATAACCTCAAGATTATTTACCGCTCACCGCTTTTATTTGTTTGTTTACTGAATTTCACGTCTTTGCTGTAAATTACTTTTGTTAGAGTCCTTCTTGCATTACATTAGTCAATTTGTCATTTGAGTGTTTGATTTACTAACAATAGATCATGGCAGATGATGGCGAAAATGTAAGGCCTAACAACCGACAGCATTTGTAATTAGTTAACTAAAAACAGTTAGATTACGGATTAATGGAACTTTTGAGCGCTCTGGTCAACTCTGGTCGCTTACTTGTCTGGTGCTCTATCTGGTGCTCATGTACCCCCTCAATACTAAACCATTCTTTGTAAACAGGGGTGACTGATTTACTTGTGCTTGTGTGCATTCATGGCACACAACTGTTTGGAAAAACCTTATTAATCATTTATGTTTATTTTCTCACTTTTTAGATTGCCGTTATGACGGTAAAAGAACCTTTAGACTTGATAAGATTGAGCCTCGATGAAAGAATTTATGTGAAAATGCGAAATGAAAGAGAACTCAGGGGGAAACTGCATGTAAGTAATATAATATTGATATTGGCCTCAACATGTAATCTAGATGATTTATGCAGTTACTTTAATTCATGCTATTTATGGCACAGTAGTGCTTATGTACCATATTAGACGGAATAGGCTTGCCTAGCACATATACTACCCTCTCAACTTAACCAACAACAGAGCTAAATGAACTGGTCAATACTTACAGAGCCAACTACCATGGGTTTTGTCACTATAAGAGCTGATACTGAGTGTATAGCACACATAAAAAACAATGAATTCCTATTAATAAATTAGGGTCAATTCATTAGCCATTAATTCATTACATTACTAACACCTCAAGTTTCTTCTCACAAGATTGTGTTTCTGGGTTGCTGTGGTTGGCCCTTACCTTCTGTTCAATACCATACCACACTGAATTATATGTATTTTTCAGGCATATGATCAACATTTAAATATGGTTCTTGGAGATGCAGAAGAAACAATAACAACAGTGGAAATAGATGAAGAAACCTATGAAGAAGTATATAGAACAACAAAGAGAAATATTCCTATGCTGTTTGTAAGAGGCGATGGAGTTATACTAGTGTCTCCGCCAGTTCGTGTAGGTGTCTAGAATAAGTTAGATAAATAAACACTTAAGTAATCATATTATATATTTATTTTATTTTTGACCCACAAGTTTCAATATCTTTTCATTATTGAATGTTCGATTCTTCTTAACTAGTAACTCATCTTCATCCATTGGCTCAATAATCGCACCAGCCTTAGTAATAATGCTAGGTTGTATCAATTTCTTATGAGCTCCTTCAGGTATAAATGTGTTACCCAACGGTGATCTTATTGATGCTTCATAGTCTCTAACACTTTTGAATGGATATGGAATCTCTTTTACTTTGTGAATTGCTAATTTTGGATCCCTATATTCCTTTATGATAATGTCTCCTTTATTTTCATCTCGTCTTGGCATAACTGGCGCAGGTCTTGTTATAAAACGGTTCTTTCTCTTTCTTGGAGCTTTAACTCCTTTGCCACCCCAACTGCCCCATCCCGGTAAAGTCAAATCAATCTCTTCTGGTTTATCTTTGTTGATCTCCTCTTCTTTCTCTTGTCTAAAACTTGCAACTACATCATCTTCTTCAAAAACCTCCTCAATGTTTACTTTTGGAACTACTTGTTCATCATCATCCAACAAGTCCATATTATTTTCTCCTTCTGGCAGAGCAGTATTCAAATACTTTGGTTTAACTTGGATAAACCGATTAGGATCAATATTGTTAGAATCAATAGGTTGTTGTGCTACTGCTGCTGCAGTTTTAATGATATCAACTTGACTCTGAATGTCGCTGTTTTCAGTTTTACCATCTTTATAGCCAGTTTCAATTAATTCCTCATCAATTATTGCTTTTTGTCTTTGATTTCTCAGTTTGAGATACTCTAAGTTATCAATTTCTTGTTTCTCTTCTGTGTTTTGATTTTTCTTAGGTTTCTTACCATCTGCTTTTTCAAGTTTTGCTATTTGTCTTTTCAGTGATTTTAGTTTCTTATTAACTTTACCTACAACTTTACTTTCAAGTGTCTCAAATGCAGATGTAATGTCAACAGTTTCATCTTGATCTGGTTTGTTATTTTTTACAATTTCCACAATCCAATTTGACGTGGCTAATAATTTTGTATCCTTGGTCATTTTAGATTTCAACTTGTCCTTTGGTTTTGTTACCTTAGAATCTAAAGTTTTCGTAACTTTTAGTGATTGTTTGGTTGTCTGTTTATTCATACTTCTATTGTTTTTATCTTTTATAGAAACTGGTTCGTCTATGTTATTCTCACCTAGTTCGTCATGAGTAAATTCTTGATTTTCATCTAAATTAATTGGATCTTCAGAAATTATCTGAGTTATATTTTTAATTTTTTGTTTTAAAATATTTAATTCACTAGATATTTCGTTATTATCTGTTTTCTCTTCAGTCTCCGAATCACTATCTTGTTTGTCTTTACGTTTGAACATTCTATCCTTTAAATATTTCTTATAGCCAAAATCAAATTCTGCTGAAACATTTGATCCACCTGCTTTCTTGAGCATCCATGGATTCATGGGGTCTTGTGACAAGTTAATATCAGGAACTGCTTCATTATCATTAACTTCATCTTCATCATCATTATCAGAACCATTAACATCTTTCGATTTTTGTGTCAAACTTCTACTAACAGCTAGTTGATCTGCAAGTTGCTGTCTCACCTGAAACATGGATAACATTTTAACACATGCTTTGATAACAAACACAACAATGTGTACAACATCAAAAATTATCACAAATTCTATGTGAAGGGGCGGTACCCCATGTTTTATTTTAAATACAAGACTTTATCGGCGTGATTAATATTTATACCAATTCAAAGTTGTTATGCATATCAATGCTTTGTAGTAAGCGCCGTGGACAGACATACACACAAGACAAAACTATAAGGGCTTCTTGTTGACTATGAAACCCTAAAAAAAAAACTCGAGGCAGCTGAATTAATTGAAATTCAATTTGATGTAATGAAGACCTAGAATAGGTACCGTAAATGTTACTATTTCATGCCTTGGTGAGGATTTACGCAGATGAAACTGCAGGTAGATAGTTATACTATAAAATGATACTTTAGATAAAGTTTAGATCAGCAAGTATGTGATACTTACATCTTTATCATATTTAGCTCTAATCATCTTGTTCTTTGCCCATTTCCCAGTATTCTTATGCCGCAATGTATGCCGCTCAAGAGCTCTTGCTTTTTCAATATCTTCCAATTTCTTTAGGGCTTCTTCAGGGTTAGATTTTTGAAGTTCTTCAAACTCCTTAAGCTGCTGTTTCAATCTTTCTTTCTTCAACACCCTGAAAAGGTTTATTGTAAGAAATAAATCATGGGATTGAAGTTTTAAATCAATAAAATGGAAAAAGAACTGTTATGAATGTTAACAGAATCACTAAAACAAGTTCCAACAGAGATTTGCTTGCAGGTACAAATACAAATTTGCTAACATCTCTACATAATGCAATGCAGCTACCAAGGAAAGGAGTAAGTATTTTTCCCTCTCCTGTTTTACTATTGCCTAGGTGTAGTGAACTGAATGACTTTTTGGTTTATAAACTAAATGACTGTGCCCCGAGGAAACCCTTGAACAAAATCATGTTTATAAATTTATAAATTATAAATGTTTATAAATTATTCAGGAACACAACTCAAACCACAAATGAATTTTAAAGTGGTTTCTATAATGTTGATCATTTATTTCAAAAGGTTTATAGAACCCATAAGGTCATGGCAGGTCTTATAACTATATTTCAACAATAGGTACTTACCGATGAAACTTTTTACTTTTAATTTTACTTTGCCTCTTAGCTTTGGCATCTTTGTAAGACTGCTGCGCTCTGAGCTTAGCCATATGCTGTCTATGCTCTACCATTTCCTCATAAGACATTGGATATATTTTCTCTTCTTCCTCTTCATCTTCTATGGTAGGCTTAGGGTCAACTTGTTCTAGTTCTCGCTCTAAATCTGACTTCAACTCAAACCGTGATAGGAACTCGTTGGTTGGTTGAAGTTTGTTGTCGACAGCAGGCTTTATTGGATACACAACAAAGTCTGCAGTGCGGCTTCTCGCTACGACGGGATCCCAACGTCCTACTTTCTTCTTAGTCTCTTGATATCCTGCAGCACGTTTGACTCTCTCTGCCTGAGGTCTTTCCAATGGCTTAGGCAACACTTTCGAGGTATCTTGCGTTTTTTTCAACTTCTTACTTATTTTCAAGTGCGTGACTGTATCTCCTAAAACGTTAGCTACATTCCCTAGATCGAGTCTATTGGATCTCTTGATTAAACTGAATTCGGAGGTGGTGTTTGTAGGTTCGTTCCTGGTAGGTTCCACAATATGCTGCGTTTTATCAAGTTTCGATATTGCACTGATGAGCCTGTCGTGCTCTGATGCTACGAACTCGGTCTCTTCTATGTCTTCCATTATAAATTAAATTGATAATCGTCAAAACAAAACATGTAATAAAAGCACACAAGCACTTTATAAAAATTATAACCTCAAATTCCTGAAAATCTGACAATTGCCATTTTTTTTATTTCACGATTATGAACCGATAATGGCCATCTGGAAAGTAGCCAGTGTCAAGTATTGCGTTGCACAGATATAAGTTTTGGCGGGAACGCATTGAGGAAATGTGTTGCTATATACATACATGTTCATTTTCGTGAAACCAAGTTTTTTTAATGCGTGTATTTTTTTTAAATTCTAAGGTGATAATAATCATTTTAGTTTTGTAAAAGTGTATATGTGTAGTGAAGTGAAAATGAAAACCAGTGCTAGACCTCGACTTTGCCCCCGAATATGCTCCGAAATTAAACAATTTACACGCATTCTTACTAGGTTTCTTGAAAAAAAAATAAGCCTTTGCAGCAGGCTGGCAAGTAGGCATGCGTTCTTAGTACATAGGTACTAAGTACTAATACTACCTACTCAATCGACCACATTTCTTTCGTCAGAGAAAATACGGGACGTCTTCCGGCCCTGGAATCTTGGACTATTAATAGACAGACAGCGGGAAGCGACTTTGTTTCATACTATGTAGTGATATATCTAATATCTAATTTATAAAATTTCCATGTCACAGTGTTAGTTAGTTAGTTAGTTCACCGTACTCCTCCGAAACGGCTTGACCGATTTTTATGAGATTTTGTATACGTATTCAGTAGGTCTGAAAATCGGCTACTATCTATAATTTATAAGGTAAAACAACGTTTGCCGGGTCAGCTAGTATCTTAAAATAATAAGTAAGTACTTTTTTTATTTTTAACAAACTTTATTGGTCAAACATTTTACAATGACATTTACTTAGATACTAATATAAGGCTAAGAAACATAAAATTAGAATCTATTACAGATATGTCACATTGTGCCTCTTTCACGATCCTCAAGTAAAGTTACGAGTAGGCTAATCGCCAAGTAACGCGTCGTAAAGCAAGTTTAAAAGTTAAATGGCTCTTTGACTCGACTCTCAAGTAGCACTACTCATTAGTTAAATGGACATGTAAACTAAACTACCTAGAACATCGTCTGCCAATTAACGCGTTTACCTGACGTACCTACTCGTCAGGTAAACGCGTTAATTGGCAGATTAACTATATTTTCACAGCTTTTGTCCATTAAAATTAGACGTACCTAATAAAGAACGAAAAGAACGAATCATAATCTTATCAACACTACTCGAGGATGGCGAACGAAGCCCTTACATAGATACTTACTAGGTAACTATATTCTAAACCTGCGTGTACCTTGATATACCTACTGTAGGTACTTACCTACTCATAAGGAAAAAAAAACAATTTAATATTAGATAAGTAATTTAATTTATCATGGGAACGCTTAATTAAAACGCCAGCCAGTGTAATATCTAGCGTGGCTAGCACCACGCACGCCCCATCGTCTTAATAGCTTTAGGGTCAGGGCACAGTATGAGCGACACGGGAACGGGTGGAGCAGTTGTATTATCTATCTAGTTGATAACACGGTCTCATAACCATTATGTAGTACATTGCTGCTTTGCGGTATATAATCACTGGTGATGACAATGTCGCAGAATGCTTATCCAACCGTGTTACACACTATGTATACAATATATTATCTAACAGCATGCGGTATGCGCGTGGCTGTTCGTCTCCCCCGTATTATGCCCAAACCCACCCGTTGTCCTTGTTTTGGTGAGCAACGACGACAGGACGTAGTGTCGCTCGCTATGTTAATTGATATTTTGGGTCGCTTCGCGTTGCCGAGTATGTCGTTCATCTAGGACAACGGCTATAAGATAGGTAGGTACCAAATGCGTGTGAACATTATTATCTAAAGGAACAGCGGGGCGGATGCGCGCTCTTTAAGAGACCTGTACGCCTACCATGAGTTGATACGTAAAATGCGTGCACTGTGCATGTGCATGTGCACAACGCAAATTATCGGTTCACGCCCGACGGGGCGGCAGAAAACAGGCAGAACGTACGCGCTGTTGACAAGAGACACTGTAACGTCAAACTTTTACAAACAAAACTAACGTTACAGTACTAACAGTGCCTGTATTCACGCAGTAACTCACGGTAAAGAGTTCTGCACCCTCATTATCTATCGGTAATCAGAATCACTAATCACTGGTGATTATCATGTTACTTAAAAGTAGCAATGTACTGCATAGTGCCTATAAAACTCAGTTTTCCACTATATAGATAATACGGGTGCTGTTGTTATTCTAAAGGTGCGCGTTCTCGCACCGTGCGTGACCGCTTACTCAGCAGTTTTCCTTCTTGCACCCGCTCCCGCTGCTCGCTTCGCTCGCAACTGTGCTTGTACTTAGGTCTACCTACTTTCCGAAAGAAGACTCCTCTGAAGAATTATGCGATAATGGCATTAAATTTTCATCATTTCGGTGATGTCTACGTAGGCGGTTTTCTCGAGATATTTGTCGGTTTCTATACAACTTTGCTTCGTCTGTACATTTTATAGTTATAATGTTTCTGAAAGTTTTAAAAACTATTGTATATTTTGAAATTGAATTACGAAATTACAAATCTAATTAATGAGCATTATAAAGCAAAAAAGCAAAGCTTTTAAAAATATTGTAAAAATACCTACTTGCCATGCTGCATTTCTCTAATTGAACTTTTATTAAAATATTGTTTAATTATTGTCATTGGACAACCATATTTACCTACTTATTTATTTATACCAACTTACTATTATGCACCTATATATATTTTACAATTTTACTTAATTATAAGTACCTCAGTTTTTTTTAAACTCTCAAGATTTGTAAACATAGTTACAATTTTTCCCCCGGGTCTTTTTCGCCCATTCTTGTCCTCGGCGTCTCAACTTTATTATAATAGTCTTGGTCGCGAGGAGATTGATATAAGTAATTATTATATTATCTAAAAGATAACAATATTTCCTAAATGTGCGTAAACAGTGTAAGAAATTATGTTCAGGCGTCAATTAGTTAGTCTATCTAACTCATTGAAGCATCTAACTAAACCCATGGATGCCTATGAATAACTTTAGTAGAATTTAATAAATCTTTTGTGAAATAAGAGAGTTCATTAATTTTCACTCAGTTTTGTACCTACGTAGCTATAGTACTTTTCATCATACAGTAACACAGTTGTTTAAAATACTTATTGTTTCTGTAAATCATGATATCGTTTTGATACATAATAAAACGACATTCCTAATTATATTTCATAACAAAGTAAAAGATCGATATAAAACTTTAGTAGCCAGAGAATGTGTTAAAATGGCAATTTAACAAATTCTGGCGACTATACCGCGCTGCGCTACGTTAGGAGATAGGTACTTTAGCTGATTTTATTGTTGTGTCTGTTGATTAGTCAGGGTCCTTATTTTCAGCTCTAAACTTACTCCTGCAGTTTTTAAGTGGGACGATCAGGTCGTACGTCGAATACATGACTTACTAGAACACCAAAAACAACTATTTTTTGATGTTTGGAAAGTTGTTTTGAAAATGAAGAAAATAACCTAATAAATTTAAAACTGAGTGTAAGGCCCCTGGTTTTAAACGGTACCTACCACGGAAGCATTGGATAAGCATAATTTTAATAATACAAGCATACAGCATAATTAAACAAATCATATTTAAGCACATTTAAGCATTTTATAATAATTTTAATTTTAAGACGATGATGATGAAGACGCCCGACGGACTTCCTCCTTTTTCCTCCTTTTAAATCTCGGGTTTTGGAAGTAGGGTTCATAGACATAATCGTACTTAATTAAAGTTTTCAGGGCATACCTCGCTAAGCTGGTCGAAACGCCACAACGATGCACGATAGTTTTCACAATGTCGTTTACCAATTTAGGATCTAATATTTTCTTCGGTGGTTTGTTGGAGTGCGCCGGTGATTTTCTGCCGGTGAGTGAATGGGTTGCGAGCACTCTGTAATAAAAACCGGTCAAATGCGAGTCCAACTTGCGAGCTTAGGGTTCCGTACCTATCCATTATATCGCTATAATAAATTAACGTACCAATGAAGCTAGTCCTCTGATTGTATTAGCGCCCATGTAACTAGCGGAGGACTAGCTTAAAATTGGCGTCAACCCGGGTCATCAACATGTATGGATGACAACATAAGGACACCGTTTTTAATTATCTGTGCTGTAAGCTGTAAGACCTTGCTTTTTGCCAAAGTGATCTACCTGAATTTGTCAATTTTGGTCAAAACCAATGTCCACACAATAGAATATAAAAAAAATAAAAGAAGTTGAAAAAGACGTTTAATTTGCCCATATACATATATTTTTATTGTTTTGACTGACTCAGCAGACTGATTTTTTTCTTTACCCATTAGGGACCATAAACCTCAGTAGGTATTTGATGTTATTTCAACTTGCTAGGACTTATAACCTTTTTTACCTTTTGAGACACGAAACTCTAAAAATATTAAGTTATAAACATTATTTCTTAGTGTTAATCCAAAAGCAATACAAAAGCAATATTAAGTTATTTAAAAAAAACGATATACCTACAACAATGTTTTTCCGAAATCTACACGACCGGCAGGTTTAAAAATACTTACTGGCGAGAAAATATGGCTTGTAATAATTGCCTTGTTGCAGTTGTATATGAACGAAAATCAATTTCGTTTAGAACTCTGGCCGGTATCATGGCGTGTCCATCTCCAATGGGTACCTGAAACATAGATAATTATTCTAAACTGTAGCTGGTATCATAGCATAGCTTCCACATTTTTTTTTAAATACTATAGCGACACTACGCAACGATATAGAAAATAATATCCCAAAAGCTATGCGTGTTTTACCGCACAAACACAATAGGCCTCTTATAAATCGTTTGGTTTCTGGTCTGGGTGTTTCTATGTCATACATAACACAATATTATGGATGTATAAAAAAAAAAGGGATAATATTATGTAGCCATTATCTAGTACCGTTAGTATTATGTGATCTGTGCTAGTACCTACCCATAGTACAAGCTTAGCTTGGGGCTAGATTGCGCTGTGTGCAACGTCGTATAAATTTATTTTAATTTACTTTTATCACAACACAACTGATGTCTGCCACGCTTGCTTGAAACAAAACACACTATCACCCTTACTTATAAACGATCACTAAGTTTATGCTTTGAAACTTCATGTCACATTAAAAGACAAATGTTACATAACGTATTTTCACATGTTAATATCTAATTATGTTTTGACCCGGTTGAAACTCAATGTATGAAAGCAAAACAATGGATTTTATATTTTTGTGGCATGTTGGGCATAAGCCAGTTTGTCGTCGTTTATAGGTAAGTAAAAGGGTAGGCAATTGTTTTCTGTGACGCCTGCGCACTGGTTTTTGCCGAAGATCGTGCGAAGTGGAGACGTAAAAGTAGGAACGCGGACCCCGGGGTCTCGAGAGGGATGCAATCGGGGACATCGCTCGCTTGATGATGATGACGCGCACTGGTTTTTGCAATGATTAAAACTCACACACGTTTGTGATTTCAGTAGCCAATCACTGACACAATGAAACGCTATCAAAGTTTGTGAAACTCCCGCAACTTTTCTCGTCAGTATTATGTGGAAGTTAATGGGAGAAACAGACAGAAGTCGTTCTAAGGACAAAGTTTAATTGGTCTTACCATATCCGAAGAATCCGTAGTATGAGCAGACATCCTACGAACTTGATTATCATTCGACGTGCTGGGTTGGTTATCAGAATTACTAGTATCATTTCCATTCCTTCTCACCGGTTCATCAACTTCCATATTCGATGTAGAAGGCATTTCATGTGACGGTATCGGTAGAACAGCATTCTGTTGGGTATTGTTCAGTATTACTTCTACTGAATCCTCGTCTTCAGAGGAGTCGTTGGGGCTGGCAACAGAATTGTTTGCAGTTGAACTTCTGTTGAACGTCTTCCTTCTTTTTCTCCGATCACGTGCTTTTCTAAGTCTCTTCACTTTATCGAGTAGATATATATAACGTCTGAAGAGTTGTCTCGTTTCTTTTTTTAATTTTTCAAGATCATGCACAGGACGCCTGTCTGGATCAGTTTGCGATCCTTGATCGTAACATAATTTGGAAGGGCTTGCTGGTTGCCCGCTGTCCGTGCTACTTATGATAGATCGACGTCTCTGATTGACTGGGCTGAGAGCCTGTCGCTGGTAGGACTGAAAAGCAAAGGCAGAATGAGACATTTTTTTGATGAACTGCGTCGAAATCGGATTCTGTATAATAGTCGTAATTTTTTAGATACGATTTTTTTATAAATCTACCCCCTTACTTATAAACAATCACTAACTTTATGTAACGTTTCTCTTTTACTGTGACATGAAGTTTCAAAGTTAATAAGAGACAGAGACAAACGTTATTTATTATATATTTTATTAGTAAGGGGGCTAATGTCAGGCTATAGTTTCCAGAAGACAATATACTTATTTGTGTGAGTGTTTATTTTGTTTGCGTATTGCTGAAAGATATATCTAATATCTATACCTAGTCGAGTGAATACAACTTTGCGAACAGGCATATGCAAGCCGCCTCTAGTTTTTTACTATGTTTAAAACAAAAAAGTATCGCACAACGGAACACCCTATATCCTATAGATAACGGGAGAGGCCAGATGACCCCCGTACTGCAAAGGCTAGCTATTGCCAATTGCCATACAACGCGGCAATAGTGCCAGCTTTATGGGTACCTTTGCGCCGGGTACAATTCGGTATGAGTTGTTTAATTAAATTTAGGTTTGACTATGTTTTAGTTAGACTATGTAATTGGACATTATTTGTTTGTGTTTATTTATTTGACCCTTTACCTAGTTATAAGTTGTGACCTAGATAGGTACTTACTGCAAGTTCTTCGGCACTAGAATCGCCTACATCTTCATCAGTATGTAACGAAACAATATTGGGAAGGGGTAGGCGTTTATTTCTATTATGGCATTCGCCGGACTGTAATACAAAATCAACTAAGTATTTATACTTAGAAATTTAATTTTTCCAGTGGATTTAGTAGTTTAGTAGATTAGTTATTTTTAGTCCATTCGAAAACGAATAAAATGGTATGTACCTATTAGCAGGAACGATACAAAAGTTTTATACTAAAAGATAAGTTACCTACGTCTCCGTATGCCCAAAGGGGTGGCTTCTGCTTTGGCCAACAAGAGGCAATGCATCCAGCCTTAGTCTAGGGTTATTATTAGTAGGTAAGTATACCATTTTGGGTTGCTAGTTTTAATTGTTTAATTTTTAATATATTTAGTTAGGTAGTAGATGTTACAAGTGTTATTTAATTAGTTATTTTTATTTAATTCAGTGTAAGTACCTCTATCCAACAATAAAAAATCTAGCTACAATAAACGGTGTGTTTCTGTAGATGTACTTATTTTTACTTTAAAATTATTAGCTTGGACAAACTAAGTTAGTTTGTCTTAGCTCGGCAGTTTATTCAACCAAATTAGCGAATTGCGGTGGACGACGCACAGATAGGTATAGGTACATATAAAACTGCTTCAACTAAAGATACCTAAAGATATTTATTGCAAAAAGAATGGTTACCACAAAGATCATAAAACTATTTAACGTTCCACTATGCGGAATTATGCTAAACTTAAGTCGGCGGTGACCGGCGTTTTTATACCATAGACGGGAATAGAGTAACTCAGGTATCGTACTCATTTTACAAGACAATAATGATAAATTGCCTACCTGACTTGTAGATTGTTCCATGTTCATTTTACGCATACAATGGTCCAAAACATATTTTATTTTTTGTTCTCGTCGTTCTAGGAACTCCTTATGCTCCTGAACATTCTCCCTATTACCTGCAAAATAACACGTTTACAATTGAAATTAATGACATTTTTTGGTTTTAATCGCTTGGTGTTTGTCACTTTTAGCATTGTTTCTACGCTCAACGTATCGAGACCTTTAGTCCCTTCTTCAGGATTGATAGATTGGATGTATTTAATTTCAATAACAATATTGCGAAAACAGAAGAAAAATCTACGTTTACCTACAAGGTTATCCACGATTATAGGTATTCATTGATAGATGATGCGTTTCATCACCATCTTACCAGATACTTCACCAAGTGACGGTGTGGTCTAAATAAAATATAGCTTAAGGAGCTAGAATATAGATAAACAGCTTTAACAGATTCTGATATTCAGTACCACTTGAATTTGCGTATGAACCACGCCGCATGTCGCTAAGACTTTGTTGACATCTGTGGCGCGTTGGGCGAATACCCGACTGCAATGCAGAAGCGGGTTTGATTCCCGCCGGTAACAAGTATTTATGATTAAAAAATATTTGTTTCTGGTCTGTGCTCTAGCCCTATATATAACAATGTATATATTTAATTTTTTTAGGGGATGGTGACAAACGGAGGTCGAAGGGTCCCATCAAGGGATTGGACCACCCAGGGGTCACGTGTGGAACGACTAAGGTCTTAAAGCGGTCGTTTCACCACTCTGCATACAGGCTACCATTGTCCACTTCTACACCAACAGCACACTTGCAGGAAAATGTTGTTGTATACGAATTTATTTAGATAAAATAAAATAAATAAATTCTGTGAACAACACGCAGCGCTATCTAGCCCCGTGGTAAGCGACTAAGCATGAGATAAGTCGTAGATTTGGACTTAGGAAGCCCATCTGCAGAGTGGTGTAAAGATCGCCTTAGTGTCAAACCGTGGCCGAAGCGCCCGGTCAAGTAAAAGCACTGCACAGGGGTGCCATGTAGGGCATGCAATATCGGAAGGTTTTCAATCTCGGGACGATATCGATATTAAGAGCTCAATCCCGGGATCCCGGGATTGATACTGAGATTTTAGATATCGTTAAAAAAAGCGAATTTAATACAATAAAAATGTGTTAAATCTAAAATATTTAATATATTTAAGACTCTAGTGGTTTCATTACGTAAATAAGTTACCCCGAGGGCCGTCCACCCCATCATTTTGGAAATATGGCGGACAAATAGCCCAAACCCGAAAGTGTCTAAACTTTCGCGCCAAATTCTAGGCGCACCACTAAAATGTTTTTAGCAAAAAAAAATTGCATGCGAGCTTATATAAAAAATAATTGTTTTAAAAATTGCAATGAGTCACGTTACTTTTATTGTTTTAAACATTTTACCAATTCCCTACGCTTCTAAATCTTTACAGATCTCTTCCTCAGGGGTAGACTAATTTGGGTTTAATTTTAATAGTTCTATTCAATCATTCCATGAGGAAAAATATAGCTAAAAACCTTAATTTATACCCAAATAGTAAATTGCTCAAATCTCGATATCGGATCACTCAATCCCGGGATTATAATATCGAACTTTTGCGTCCGAGATCCCGGGATTACGATATCCCGGGATCCCGGGATTCATGCCCTAGTGCCATGTATGTAACTGAAGCTCAAACTACACGATTACACTTACACATAAAATAAATTCGTCCATGTGTGCTGTAGGTGTGGGCTGCTTTAAGTACATAGTGTAAGTGCAAGTATTGTCATGTATTTTGAACCTTATTTCCCACGGATGCGAGAAATGCGAACCCTTAAAAAGCAAAACGCTAAAAATAACCACGTACCTGCAACTCTTACAATCTTAACGCGACGTGGTTCTGGACTATTTTTCTCACTGAGCATTATTTCATTTCCTATAGAAATAACACTTCCTTTGTACGCAAATCTATCGATCTGGACTACAGCGTAACACGGGAATAGTCCATCGTCATCAGGCCATACTACTAAAAGCCACAATCTTTGTGCCATCTTTTTAATTTTAAATTTAACAGACAGTTCCTAAGCTCACCGCAAACTGCAAAACTGAACAGAGTACAGACTGGTAGCTGATTCAGTGTTGCTAACGATGATCTTGAAATTGCGTCAACTAAAAATACAAAGTTGTAAGTCAAATCATTTTTATTTCCTGTATGAACTTAAAGTCTGGCGAGAACTAGCACAAGACAGGGAGCAGTGGAAAACTTTCGTTTTGGAGGTCAAGACCCATACTTCGGGTCGCTGAGTCTGCAGAGTAAGTAAGATTATATTTCACACCTTGATAATGGTTTTTTTAAGCTTATAGTGTACCTACTCGAAGTAATTTATACCAACGAGTTTGTGTGAGATCTGATTGAGATCTGATCAGATTGAGATATGTTAAAAATATTAACAGATCTCGGATTCGTAGGGTTTCGCACCTATAGAAAATCGACGATGACTGACGAGACCAGTATATAAAGATTTTTCTTTTCTTTTGAGGTAAGTATACCTTATTGTTGATTTTCTCAGCAAAACGGGTAGATCTAGCGAGTTCATTTTATTTTTACCCGACTGCGAGAGGGTAAAGTTTTTACCATTCGTGTAAGATTGTGGAGCTTTTTTGTTTGTAGGTATATATGAATGAGCATTGTGCTATGGAAATTTGCGTGACTCGTAGCACTGCTACGAATCCGAGATCTGTTAATATTTTTTGAATTTTGTATTATAAAACTGGCGAATATCAGCTACATTGGCAACACTAATTCGGATTGTATGTAGGTACACAAAGCTCAGCGCAGGTAGAAAATACAACAATGAGTTTGCCGGCCTACCCTATTTCGCAATCTAACAAAAAATTAGACGGAAGACTGCAATAAAGTATACAGCGTTACTTCTATTTATCACCCCAACCAAAGGAACATTCAAATGCAAATAATATTTTCTGTAAGAAGCATGTATAGGTTTCTCAGCTATTTATATAGTTTAATTAGTATAGTTGTGTGCCTTGGTGCTTGTACTAGAAGCGCCCTCGATGTCACCCGATTAAGTCCCGATCCCGTGGGAATATCGGTGTAAAAAGTATCTTGTACTTATGTGTTTTTACGGGGTCTCCAGCTATCTAAATACTGATCTTCATCGCAATCGGTACGGCGGTATTTGAGAGGCAACAAACACACGCATATTTACAAACTCTTATCCTTAAGATATTATTATGATAACCAAACTACGAGTATGCCTAACCTCGCGCAACTCTCGCGCCGAAATCGCGCTTATGTCAACAGAAACCAGTAATTAAGTACCTAAAGGCAGCTCCTTAAATTACCTAGATAGTGGGTATTCTAACGACGGACGTTCGAATTTTGATCCATCGTTTTAAGGTGTGTGAGGAATTTCCCGAACAGTTTGACTTTGGAACTGGTAAAGCTCGTCCGTCAGAGACGAGTTTGAAATGGATCACTATCAGAATCAGACAACCTTTCTCCTTCTAGCCTCTAATAGAGACCAGTCCAGTTCTATAGGCAGGTCTTAGAACCGCTTATAGCGATTGCTTCATGCCCCTACGTTTTGATTTTTTTTCATTTTTGAATTTTTCTGAATTTTATTTCTATTCTAATTACAAAATGAAAAAAAAAACGTAGGGGCATGGTCCTAGCAGATATAGGTTTTATGGCATAAAAATATTTGCTCTAATGTCTTTATCCAGGGAAACAGCCTAGCCGACTACGTTTGTATGGAAAAAGGGTAGGTAGACTGTCCTCTTAAACATACTCGTTTACTTACTTACTTACACACAAACTTTCACCATTATAATATAATAGGGTGACCCGTGTGACTATATAGATAGGTGTGCCAATAGTTTTCTTGTTACAGAAATTATTACTGTTAAGTTTAAGAGGAAAGGATACCTATTCTTTCTCCATACAAACGTAGGGGACCGCCTACGTCGCCTCTCGCAAGGACTTTTCTCATATGGGTTTTAGAGAGGGGGCCTGTTGAGACCTGTTGAGACTTTGAGACACATCCGTTTTGAGAGACGAGTTTGAAACGGATCACTTTCAGGCGACCTTTCTCCTCCTAGTCTCTAATAGATACAAGTTTAGTTCTTAGGGAGGCTCTTCGACCCCAGCCTGACACATGGAAAGCCAACCGGACATGCGGATAGAAGGACACCGAGAGGTTTAGCGCGTAGCTCGAGTTGACACAAGTAACCATGAGTTTCTTGTGTCTTTTTCTCATTAGAGGTTGCGTTCCGAAGACACAGTAGATTACATTATATAATTGACGATTCAAAGAGATATATTGTTAATATCCGAATGAATAAAAGTACTTTGAATTTGAATTTGCTCTGGCAGCCCACCATCTCGGATCAGAGGAGATCCCCACTCACGGGGTCGCTCTCCTCCGAGAGCGGCCTGGACGTCCTATCGTCACGTATTACCCCTCCCGTCACCCCTGCGCTGCCGGGGGTGCGTCCACGTCTACACTATTTATTGTAATACGTCACAGTTTTAATAAGATTTCCCCTCAAAACAACTGTATTTGTAACTGTATTTTTGTATTTTGTTTATTTGTATTTTGTGACTAATTCAATAAATACTGGTTTTAAACAACTGTGATATATCTCCTTTCAAACAAAAAAAGAATTATCCAAATCGGTCCAGGCATCTTCGAGTAATCGGGGAACATACATATAAAAAAAAAAAAAACCCCGACGAATTGAGAACCTCCTCCTTTTTTGGAAGTCGGTTAAAAAAGCTGGGTCTAAGGTAAATAAAATTTGTTGATATAAATAACAAAGGCAAAGTGTTATGGTTTTAATCATTTAATATCGAATAAAATAAATGAAGTCGACAATCTGATTAGGCACACATATTTATTTGACAAAAAAAAAATATAACTTATTATCTAATTTACCCGCCACCGCCATCGGAGATGATTGTATGATCTGCCACACGCACCACCGTTCCGTATTTATTTAAGAAACTTACAGCTTTTTATGTATGTTTTTGTGTTTTTTTTTTGTTTTATGTTTTTTTTTTAATTCAAGATTAGATCCCCAACACAGGCTTAAAATCACTCTAATCATTTATCACAGCTGATATATTGCTGTACAGTTGTTTTACTCGTACTCATTAGCACTCGTTAGTATGTACATTAGTAGTTCGTACTCATTAGTTATGAATTTGCAATTGCAGAATAGTTTCACTTGACTCAACATGTGATTAAAGTGATTATACTTAAGACCACAATTAACAAATTGCAATTGGGGTCAAGTTAGAGGGTTTAGGTCGCCCTACCCCCTCTAACTTGACCTAACGACTGCTGTCAGCGGAACGGGGACCAACTGTTTAACTTGCCTGCCGAAGCACGAAACCTGATGTTCGAAACGGATTGAATACTTTCTTCTTATTCTATTCTATCTCCTGAAATCATTAAAAAGTAAATTTATTGACTTGGCTAATGAAGTGTCTCTGCTTCATGCCGATACAATGGCTCTCGTCTGTCATTACGGTTAGTTGTATGAATGCTGGTTCTCCAAGCATATCAGCACGATAATCGACAAAAGGTTCCGTCTCTTTTGCTCGTAGTTTGAGAGAAAGAGACGGAACCTTAATGTCAATTCGGCAAAATGTTTTTCTACCCCAAAGGGATATTTCTTTTATTGATACCTATCTCCGCCATATAATTCCTCTTCCTCTTATTTAAAAGATTGTACCTCTAAGTTAGTTTTATAACATTTTTGTAACATCTGATAGCTCTCTGAATCATTCTTCTTTGAAAAGAAACAAAAACTGGCTTCGAACCGGCTAAAATATGAAAGCAATGGCATATTATTATAAACAATAACAAAAATCCGAAATGAAATATATTTTGTAACTAGCTTAGTGAATTCATATAAAAACGTGTACAAATTGATATGAAACTCACCGGGCCAGTGGCTATAACTATTATCATCGGGATCCACGGTGCCTCGGCACAAGAAGAAACATACGATATCCATAGTACTTGTTTATTATCTCTTCTTCCATTGCTGGTGCCATTCTAGGCATGTTTTTCTGTAAATATAAAATGACATTTTAAAACGCCTCACTACTTCTCATCTGAGCGATGTTATCGGTTGCATCCCTCTTGGGAGCTAAGACTCCCAACGATTTGGGGCGCACGGCAGGTAATTTATCCATCATTTATCACAGCTATTCTATGCCAATGGTGGAGTTTGAAGTTTATATAATATAAGACCCGATCCCGTGGGAATATCGGGATCAAAGTAGCCTATATTACTCAGGGTGAATGTAGCTTTCTAATGGTGAAAGAATTTTTGAAATCGGCACAGTAGTTTTTGAGTTTATTCATTACAAAACATACAGACACAAAGAACGCACCCGTTCTTTGTGATGTGTACATCCACTAAGAAAATAATTTTCGAAATTCTTACGGAATTTCTTGTTTCTATGACCAGCGGTTTAGGCTGTGCGTTAATATATTGTTCAGGCAGTCAATCAATTAGTCAGGACTTTGATTTTTATGAGTAGATAGTTTGACGACCTTTGTGGCGCGTCGTGCGAAAGCGCGATTGCAATGCTGGTTGCGGTTGGAGGTTGCAGGTTCGATTCCCGCCGGGTGCAAGTATTTATGTTTATAAAATAAATATTTGTGTCTGTCCTGGGTGTCCCTCTATGTATAATATGTATGTATTTACAAAAGGAAAAATTAATATAAGTATTATATCCGTTGTCTAGTCACCGTAACACAAGCTTAGTCGCTTACCACGGGGCTAGATGGCGCTGTGTGTTGTTCACAGAATTTATTTATTATTTTATTTATTTATTATAGTTCGAAATCACTTCAGACACAGAGACAGTAGATATGGGTAAGCGCAGGGTACTACATATATACATACTATACGTACAAATACTATTTACGTAGGTAGGTAGTATAATGTGGACAACAGACACACACAGTTATAGACAACAACGTAATACCTAAAATTTAATTAACAAATACCTACTTACCGATAAACAAATCAATTTACCACACTAAAATTCGTAAATTGTAAACTTTTAATAAAACTTAGCTCAATACTAAATCTGAATACTTAAAATCAGTCTATTCAAGTAACCACTTCTAAAACTAAACTTCAACTAAATAGTTTTACCAAATCACTCTCCTTTTAAACGTCCAGTGGTCATGGAAAAAAATACCACGTTTTGCAGTCCCGGGATCAGGTAAAAAAAGGGCGTAGGTTCGTACCCAAAAATATCTCTTCTTTTGTCAACCCATATTATTTTTACAAATACAAATTGTTTGTGAAATATTTAAACAATAGGACCTTGCAATACAACTGCTGCAGGGATTAACTTTACTACAGTAGGTAGGCTCACTACTAGAGTCGCCTTCCAGCGGACAGGAATCATTAAAATTACTTAGTTCAACATATTATTATGTTACACTACTGAATGGAGACTATCCTCTTAAACTAAATTAGTTAGTTTAAGAGGATAGTCTCCATTCTCTTTCTCTATACAAACGTAGTTTACATTTTCCTCCCTGGATAAAGACATTAGAACAAATATGTTTATGTCATAAAACAATAAACATTTTTTTTTCTAATTAAAATAAAAATAAAATGAAAAAAACAAACATAGATGCATAGTCATGCGTCATGCATGACAGATATACGTTTTATGGCATAAACATATTTGCTCTAATGTCTTTATCCAGGGAGGAAAATTTAAACTACGTTTGTATGGAGAAAGAGAATGGAGACTATCCTCTTAACAGTTTTAGTTTAGGTATATACCTACTAACAATAATATTTATATTTACATTATTTTTTGGTTGCCTGGATGAGATCGCCCATAGGCAATAAGGCGGCCCATTGTGCCTCTCTTTAGTTTTAAGTTTTTATTTGTATAAATTGAATTTATGTTTTTGCGTTAATTATTATTACTTACAAATCAACTTATATACTAAGAGCTTAAGACGGGGATAGATGATAATCAACTGTCCTTATTCGGTTGCATAGGAGTGAGTGAGATAGAATTGTATGAAAAAAACAGTGATTTCTCGTAAATACGATGATTACTCGTAAAATGGTACATTATTTCATCAAACCACGATGAAGAGGACCTGAGTAATATGGTTTTATACTATTATAGACAACACTACGTTCCTCTATATTATTACTTTCATTGTTTTTTTTTACATGTTTCGCCTCGTAAACCCATTGTTTACATAAACGCACAGGTGAGTCAAGGGGCGCTGTGAAGTTACCGACGAACGCACAGACGCGTCATAGGGCACCTCGTTTAATTTTGGTTGGACGCTATAGTGCGTCGACGGGCATACGGGAAAGGTGAAATTGGAGGGTGGAATTGGAGGGTAGGAGGGCAGTCAAAGCGTTAAATAAAATATTGACTCAGTTGTATGCAAAGAATTGGAAATAATTTGATTTTAGTTGAAAATTAGATGTGACTCTGTAGATTTTTTTTTGTTTTCGCGATGTTGTATTGAAATTACAGATATTTTTTGTAACTTTGTGATTATTTTATTGTTTAAAATGTAAAATTTCATGTTTTTACTAAGAAGAGGACATTTAGAGTATAACGCGATTATCTATTAAAAAAAACTGGTTATTTGTGGCTTGTTTCGGCGTGAAAAAAAATGTTTATGAAATCGTCATTTCACATAGGTGTCGCCCTTAAATAACACAGTAGGTACTTTTAAATAACTAACTAGGTTTCTATAAGTACTAAGTACTCACTTATCTACACTACTATCGATCTTAAACTAATCTATCTAGGTACCTATCTATTTTTCCCGGGTCTTATTCGCGTATTGTTATTAATCTGTTACCTCGAATATTTCAAGCAGAAGGAGACTTAGCCAGTCTCCTCGCTACCAAGACTATTGTAAAATAGTCGAAACGCCGAGGTAAGATAATTTAAAAATAACAACACGCGAATAAGTCCTATAAGAAAATACCTATGTAAATAATTATGAATGGATATAGGTATGTACGTACATATCTACTTATAGATAATCTTATATCTCAATAGAATAAGATTATATCTCAATAGAATATATAGAATCTATTTTACTATTATAAAGCGGAAGAGTTTGTTTATTTTGTTGTTTGTCTGTTTGTTTGTTTGAACGCGCTAATCTCTGGAACCGCTGGTCCGATTTGAAAAATTCTTTCAGTGATGGATAGTCCATTTTTGAGGAAGGCTATTAACCAATTTCCAAAATTCTTTCACTATTAGAAAGCTACATTCACCCTGAGTAACCCTGGCTAATTTTGATCCCGATATTCCCACGGGATCGGGACTTACGCGGGTGAAACCGCGGGACGCTGCTAGAAATATATATTGAGATAGATTGGCAACTTTGCCCCATTGCTTATAAGCAATGGGGCAAAATTTAATTGGACAAATGGGAAACACCCAACGATTCCGAGATGATTTTCAAACATGACCCCGTTGATGTCTTTTGTATGCGACGCGACGCGACGTGACGTCAACTTTCGTAGCAATCAAAATGAAAATGCTCTGAAACCAAGCAGGCCCATGAGTGAGCCACCACCGCGACGAGGCGCACTAACTATTAGGTAAACTGTGTCATTATTATAAGACCACGTACCTACTGCGTTATCTATCATCTATCTATCACACTAATTGTTTTTTTTATTTTCATTTCAGTGGTACCTACTGCTTTTTATTCAACACTAGCTGCGTCCCGCGGTTTCACCTGCGTAAGTCCCGATCCCGTGGAAATATCGGGATCAAAATTATGTTACTCAGCAGAGTGAATGTAGCTTTCTAATGGTGAAATAATTTTTGAAATCGGTCCGTTAGTTTTTGAGTTTATTCATACAAACATACACACCCACACAATATAATATTAGTGTAGATGTAGACTAGCTGCGCCCGCGATTTAACTCGCGTACCTAAGTCCCGATCCCGTGGGAGTATCGGGATAAAAAGTCTATGTGTTGATCCATATCTCCAGCTATCTGCATACCAAGTTTCACCGCGATCGGTTCTGTAGTGTGTTCTGAAACACAAAGATGTAAATTTCGGCAATTCGTGGAATCCCACATATACCGTGAGTGTATCTGATTTTCAATCTACCTTTTCTTTTACGTTACTTTCACAAACAGCCATTGGCGTGGTGGAGTGAAAACTATCTTCTCCCCGGTCGATTTTCAGTAAGTACGACCTCTATTTTTGAATCGCTTGTGCCACTTAGATTTTTGTTCGGTGTCGGTAATAATAAATAAATAAATATAAAGGAGGTACTTAATATTTTAGGCCACGGTCTCTTTGTATTTTTTATTTTATATCATTATTCAATCGTAGTGAACTATGCTCCTCGTACAACTCTCGAAATAATGTTAATAACACGTCATTACCGCGTCGGTCGTAGGGAATGCAATCCCGATCTAGCGGGATCTCGTTTTCGCGAGATCCCGTGTAATTTTTCGGCATCAATCCGAATCATAAAAATGGCGAGATCCCTTTCGAGATTGACGGGATTGGGCGACAATGGTCAGCGATGCTAACACGTCCGCAAAGGGCATTCTCAGCAGCCGGGTACATTGTAACGGACATTAGATGCCGGTTGGCAGATAACACTCTGGATACACTTTGTTTTGTTAGAAGTTCCCTAGGCGGTCGTCTCTACTCTCTTGCTACGCTGTTTCCCATGATTTTGGGTGCCCCCTTATATACACCTAATTTCTACAAAAACAATTTTCGCTAGCCATGAAAAAAATATACCACGTTTCGTAATACAGATAAATTTTACTAATTTTATATTTTGCCTATAATAATAGTTAATAGTTAATATTATATAATAGTTCCTCAACCATGCAAATTCTTATACATTGTTTAAATACTTTATGACCAAAATATACCTTTCGTAGAATTGTAATTACAATGGCAGAGTAAGTTAAATTACTTATGGTCGATTTGAGCAAATTGGTATTCGCAACGAATAGCAGTTTACTCAAAAACCGTCTTTATTACAACAAACTTAAGATCTATTCAATCCAAAATAATGACGATTAGTTTATTCAAATCAAGCCTTAGTATTGTACTTATCTACTGCAGTAAAGTTAATCCCTACACCTATTGTACTATCCCCAGTGTTTATAATACAATCCTGAGTTCCTATAAAAAGACAAAGAGAACTCCATTTGCTATTGTTTAAATATTTCACTAACCATCTGTATTTGTAAAATAGTTCTAAGAACTTCCAAAGAGAACTTGAAAAGAGGCAATATTAATAAGCGAAATTGAGGATTTTTATTTTCTTTACCTGATCAGGATCACTAAGACTTGAAACGTGGTGTTTTATTTTATGACCCTAGAGGTAATGAGGTAATGGTTTTCGTAAAATCATTCATTCGAAGTTTTGTCTTCGAAGTGATTACTTGTTTCAATTGATTTTGAAATCTTTTTTAGTGTACTTTCGTGTCGTTGTGTAAACTTAGTTTTATTTAGTGAGCTTTTAATAGTGTTTGTGAGGTGCTGTGTTTTAACATCGAACGCGGTAAATATCTACTTGTTTATTATTATACTAGCTGCGTTTTGCGGTATCACCCGCGTAAATCCCGATCCCATAGGAATATCGGGATCAAAAGCAGCCTATGTTACTCCTACTTCTATTGGTAAAAGAATTTTTAAAATCGGCACAACAGTTTTTAAGTTTACTCATTCCAAACATACAAACACACAAAAATACAAATCTTTCCTCATTATAATATTAGTGTAGATAGATTTATGTTTATTTTGAGCTAAGAACAGAATCTGCCTGGTAGATAAATCCACTTGAATGATGTTTTAATTATGTAGGTACCTAGTATAACCTACCTACCTACCTAGGTAGTACCTATAGTCTTTTAATATTACTACTGAATGGATCGCAAACTCCAATAGGCAACTCGGCAGACCTAAGGGGATGCATCGTGACTAGGTCGACAAAGTTTAAGCCTAAGTGGCCAACCATAGCCCAAAATAGACCCATGGATAATGGAAGAGTTTGAGTTAGCGTTGCCCAGTGGGACAATTCTAGCTAATATATCTTTGATCTAATCTATATCTGTAAAAGGCATTATCCTGAGTGACTGACTGATCAACTCATTTTTTTTCTATTCTAATTAGAAAATAAAATAAAAACGTAGGGGGCATGGTCTTAGGAGATATCTATAGGTTGTATAGCATTATATCTTATAAACATATTTGCTCTAATGTCTTTTTAGTAGGGAAGTAAACAGACGACTATTTTTGTATGGAGAACGAGTAAGTAGATATCCTTACTTCTCGAATTAGTATATCTACTCAATCATTTCATTTAATGATTGACCTCCTTACTTATCTAAACGGTGATTAACAGCTGCATAGACTAGGTATCGTTTGTCTTTTTCTTTAACATGAAGTTTCAAAGTTGACAGACAGAGACAAACGTTACATAACTTAGTCAACTGTTAATCATCATTTATAAGTAAGTAGATAAATAAACAAATTATTACTCGTAGTAATCCCTAAAGTAAAGTTGTTTTCTTAAAATAAAACCGGCACGTTTCTTCATAAACAGGTAACAATGTCGATACCAGACTCAGCACCAAGAATCCCATTACATGGAACCCAGTATGAGGCTGCACTTACCCTGGTACGGCTAAGAGAGGGAGATGATGGACGGAACGTGAGGAGGAGGCGGGTGACGCAAGCAGACTTGGTGGCGTGGTCGGAGGCCACCAGGCTAGAGCGGATGCTGGCGTTGGGGCGCGCGCATCTACTGACGCGGAGACGGGCTCGGGCACGAGCACGGGCAGAAGCACGAATAAGGGCAGAGCAGCCACAGAGACCGACAATTGACGATGGTAAGTTTAGATTTAAAAAAATGTTTTAGGAAAGATACTCATTCAAAAATTGACACTTGCGGCGTGACTGGCTGTAGCGTAAGATAGATGGCGGATCAATGCCATTCGTGATTTTCACAGCTCGGGGCAGGGACTTGCATGGTCTAGGTGGTATAAATAAATAAATAAATAAATTCTGTGAACAACACACAGCGCCATCTAGCCCCGTGGTAAGCGACTAAGCTTGTGTTACGGTGACTAGACAACGGATATAATACTTATATTTATTTGATATACTTTTATTTTGTATATACATTTGGGTACCGAACCCAAAGACACGAGTTCAAGTCTCACCGCAAGTGAAATTCTTTGAATGCGTATGCGCTGTATGAGCTTTATGTATACAATAGGAATGTACGTTTCACAGACCACTAAGAGATACTACGGTATGTTTGTTTTGTTCCTTCTCGTCAGGCAGCCTATTCTGCACGGTACTTACACCTAATTTCCAACCCATTTTGATGAAACTTGGTAGACCATAACATTCTCGAGATTTTTGTTGATAGTGGGTTACTATAAAAGATCCATTTCCAATGGTTCTTTTTTCTTACAAGGTAGTTATTTCAAGTAAGTCTTATAAACATTTGGTCGAGATCTGATGATTATATTCGAATGAGCTTATCCTGTTCATCATTTAGAAGACCCTGAAGGTACATTGAAGCCAGACCTGAAACTACCTTATGATCACAAACTCCTCATCCTCACGTGAATATTTATCTTGATTGTTTGAAGATAGTTATGTACACCGATGCAGGATGAGGATCTCATTGGCCTGCACTTCAAGCAGGTGGTCCCGGTTGTCGTCTCTGGTAGCAGTCGTTAGGTCCAATTAGAGTCCAGTTAGAGTCCGTTAAGTCCAGTTACAGTCCGTTAGATCCATCTTAAGGCTCCTACAGACAGTGCCGGCGGCAGCCCCCGCCGTGTGTATGTCGAGCGGCATCACATCGCACCTTGTGCGGCAAATCCGGCAGCAGAAACACCCGCCGGTAGGCCGACGAAAACGCCGGCGGCCGAGCGGCCGGTACTGCCGCCGGCATTGTGTGTAGTAGCCATTAGGGAAACTTGAAAACTAGGTGAGCCAGAGCACTGTACGAAATTAAGAAGAAGAAAACGATGTAGGTCCTCTCGACCACTTTAATTTATACATAGTATATCATTTTTCATGTTTTTATTTTAGAGACGAGGGCTGAAAACGCTAGAAAGGAAATGGAAGCGTGCGCCGCTTTCTTAGCCTCGATGGAGCGTAATGAAGTCCAGGAGCAACTGGAGAATATGCGCCTCTAGGAGAAAGACGAACTCAAGGCAAAGACGCTAGCCTTAGTATTTTCATCGAACTCTTATTGCGTCGACATTCGGTTATTATTTCTATTATTATAATAATTGGGTGTTTAGTTTTAAATTTGACTTAACGATTTGTGTTTTTTTAATGTACTTTTAAGAGCCCATTCACAAAATTTGTTGAGAAAAAAAAACAATTATAATTCTTGCAAAAACTTTCAAAAACCAATAGCTAACTTTTTTGGTACCTATATAGGTAATCTAACCAAGGTATGTAGATTTATTTTTCTGAATTTCGAGTCGATAGTATGAACAATATATCTTAATCTTTCTATAAAGATATTATATTGATCGATATAATTTTGTAGGTCTGTATCTCATCCTAGTAAGTAAATAGTTTTTTAAAGAAAAAAATACCTATATTGCAACCAGTAGTCGCATCGTATTTTTCTTTTAAAAACTATATATTTTTTAAATATCTTCAAAGTAAAAAAACAGTAGGTAATAGGGTCCCATTTTTACCCTTTGGGTACGAAACCCTAAAAACGTCGCGACGTACCTACTATTCTTAAAATTAGGTACCTACTAAATAACTAAGTAAAACGCGACGCGTCCGCGTCGGTTTTTAACAAGAAATGTGAATGGGCTCTTAACACGGAGCAAAGAGATTAATCTTCTTGCCGATAATGCATTACAAAGTTTACTCTGAACGACTAATTGTCTAGTAGTTCCGTTATGGCTCAATAGATGTCGGCACCATCTGGGAAGCTGGATGATGATTGCGATCAGTCAGCTCCTCGGAACGTATCCTCCTCAATGTCCCAATCACTTGGTTTAGTCGATTTTTTGCATTGTTTTTTGTATAGATACCGACAATAATTGTAAAACCGTTGGCGAAACAAAATAAGTTTCAGGCTTGCCTGACAATTGAAAAGAGGCCAGAAAAAGCCGATCATCCACCGTCAACTAAGCTAAGTTTAGCTTAGCTCGACAGTTGAATTAGTTTTTCACACAGGTATAGTTTACACGTGCGGTGGACGCACGTGTAGATATAAAAAACTGGCTCAATTATGCACACTAACTTAGTTTTAGATAATCGGCTAGGCCCCTCGAAAATAGACATACAACATTTTATGTACACTTAACTTAACAATGTCATAGTATCCTCTCTGTAGTTCGAAGTTTAATCTTTTTGTTTCATAAATCCATTTTCACTAACACCGAAGACGCCTGTATGACATCCCTCAAAAGTTAGTAGGAATGTTGGTACCAACTATCTACTAATTTGTTGTCAATAATGATTTCTCCATCCCTTAGACCATAACAGTGTTGACTCGCCGTAATGGCGCAAAGGGGCATGACAACTCCAAGCTAATAAGTACACGACCAAGGGGGTATCGTCGCCGATACTTAGTATTTCCTACTCGGCGACGCGTAACCCTTAGTGTGTATTCTCATACTCATCAATCGGAAAATCCGTAATTGAAATTGCACGTGATTGCACGCGCGAAGCATAAAACTTACTATGTAGGTATATAATATGCTCGCGCCTCAATCACGCGAAACATTAATCATGTATCATTTAGGTCGTTTAAACTCAATATACATACACGGGCGATACTGACACTGCAACTTTACCTATAGAGCCCACACCTACAGCACACATGCACGAATTTCTTTATAATATGTGCTGTAAGTGTGGGCTACATAAGTAAATTGGCAGTGTTAGTGTCACCCGTGTATTTTGAGCTTAACACTGCTGTACCGCACCGTGATTGTTAAGTTCAAAATACACGGGCGATACTGACACTGCAACTTTACCTATAGAGCCTATACCTTCGGCACACATGCACGGATTTCTTTATAATGTGTGTTGTAAGTGTGGGCTCCATAGGTAAAGTTGCAGTGTCAGTGTCGCCGGTGTATTTTGAGCTTTACTGCTTACAAGTTGCAATTCATCAAGGGGAAATGATTCCTTACCCTTTTCTCCGTACAAACTTTACAAACTTAGTCGACTGTTTCCTTCCTGAATAAGGACATAGATAGATGCCATAAAACCTATATATGCCATACGGCAGATATAGGTTTTATGGCAGAAACATATTTGCTCTATAACCAGGGAAGAAACAGTAGACTACGTTTGTATGGAGAACGAGTAGGTACCTATCCTTTTCTCCTCACAATGAAATGTCAATACAAATCCTTACAGGCTTTATCACATTAGTTATTACTTTAGTCATACAATTCACAAGCGTGTCGATTTGTAAACCACTCCTCAATCTAGTAAATCAGTAACAAAAATCGTGTAAATAGATGATCAACTGGCTTATTACAGGTTTGCAGCCATTTTGTTACTGGGCTGGCTTATTGGCAAGGCTTGGAAATTGATACCATGTAAATTACTCCTTTTGTATTATGTACTTACTTTTAATACAAGTAAGTACCTAGGCGTCATTGCGTCGTGTGAAAATGGATATTTTGTGTCTTTAGATAAGTTTAGCATATAAGATGAATGTCGCTGTTTAGAATTAAGTGAAAAAGTGATTGTTACCCGGAGCCCGTGAAAACAATTAACGACCAAGATATGTTACAATATTTTGTAATCCACGACTCTTAAACGTAATTTCTGACAAAAGTTTCATTAGCCTTATAGCTCAAAATACACGGGCGACACTGACACTGCAACTTTATAAGAGCCTGCACACCTACAGCACACAAAAAAACTCGTACACGTCTGCTGTAGGTGTGGGCTCTATAGGTAAAGTTGCAGTGTCAGTGTCGCCTGTGTATTTTGAGCTTGCGCTTTAAATACACGACGACACTGACACTTTACCTAAAACAGACCACACCTACAGCACACATATAAAGAAATGCGTGCATGTGTGATGTAGTGATCTGTTTTAGGTAAAGTGTAAGTGTAAATGTCATCGTGTATTTGAAGTGTACGATTTGTAACAATTAAATTATCCGACGGGCGTATTTGATTATCTGATTACGAGCTTACCCAGATTGCAAACTAAATATTTTAAAAAAAATGTGTTTCTTAAAATTACATCGCAATAAAATTCACCTGTTGCGTAAGTTGGGCGCGTATTTGGGACTACGCCTGCCCCGCTAGCAGGAAATACTATCAAGATTAGGACCCTTACTACCCGTCTTGCAGTAAAGGGAAACTCATGGTAGGACTACAGGAGCTCCGAATTCAAGACGGTTTAATTTTTTTAAATCCATTTTTCTTAAAATTATTTGTAGTTTGCAATCTGGGTAAGCTCGTAATCGGATAATCAAATACGCCCGTCGAATAGTGTTAATCGTTACAAATCGTTTTTCACAGTACCACGTCTTAAAGTCAAAGTACACCATGACACTTAGGTATACTAACACTTAATCTAAAACAGCCCACACCTACAGCATGCATATAAAGAAATTAATTCGTGCATGTGTGCAGTAGCTGTGGTCTGTTTAAGTGAAGTGTCAGTGTAAGTTTCCATCGTGTGTTTTTAGAGCTTTAAATCACTCACAGCTACATTAAAATTTTTGCATACTTTTAAAACCATAGGACGTAGAGTTGTGGATTACAAAATAATTAACGTTTCTTTGCAAATTTTCTCAGGTTGTATTTCTGAGATAACACTAAAACTTTTTTAAATTGACGGGCTTCCGGTGTGACTTGTAGTACCTACCTACCTACACAAAATTGGATAAGATGATCTAAGGCCTTATTCTGTAGTTTACTACTTACAATAGTCTCAACTTACTGTCATGTCAGGATTGTTCGTTTTTATTCAAAAACGGTTGCACAATAATAATTGGTGGTAATTTACCAAGATGTAACTAACTTTCCTGAGACTACTGCAACTAGTCTACAGAATACGACTCCTGTAATGAAGGTACCCACTTGGTAGTCGGTTCGGAAATAAATAAATGTTGAGTAAACGAAACTTTCCGGGCGGACTATTTCTGTCGAAATAAAGCAGCATTCATAAAAGGTCTTATTTTATTTTTTACCTGTACACTAATCTAGACACTCTGGGTCCTAGAGTCTACGATCTAGGCCTTTTTTTTATGGCACCGGGGCGCAATCTACCTAGCCTTCTTAATTAGCGTCAAGATGGCGGGACCATCTCTCTGATATTAAAACTTTATATTGTCAGATTTAGTACCAAATTGGTACTATTTGGTACCTCAGTTAAAAAAATTAGTACCTCTTTAGTTTAAAAGATATTCACGAAAAACCCTGGTCCCGCCATTTTGACGTCAAGATGGCGGGACCAAAAAGAAAACGAACTCGGAGCTAATAATCACTTATGCACATATTTAGTACTTAATTGGTACCTCCCAAAACTGTAGTTAAACTGTGGATTATGTCGGGGAAAACAAATTGGCAGACAAAAAAGCCTGGTCCCGCCATCTTGACGCTTTGAGATTTTCTGAAATATCATATTTACGCAAGTAATTTCCTACCGGTAAATGTTTGTAGATTTTGTACCTAATTGGTACCTACGGAAAATGCTTCTTAAACCAATATTTACCTTATACTTTAATAGATATAAGCATTTTAATTCTACACAAAGTGTTTCAGCGAGGATAATATAATCCTAAAATGTACTCGATTCAGTCAGACTCTAGAATGATGTAAGGTCAATTCGCCGAATTCCGTCATAGGGGTCATTAGGGGTATCTCCGTCTACCTTTCGATTAAGGGCTTTTATGTTTTTCGCGCCTATCTTTGTGTGTTTGTAATATTCTTTATTCCCTCGTATCTTCTAAACCACTCAAAGGATTGCTTTAATTAGGGTATCGTTCTTAGATAGGTGACATAAAATAAAATTCAAAATGGCGACCAACATGCGCCATTTTGTAATAAAGAAAGAAAATAAAGTAGACAGACTATATAGAGTGGAGTAATCCTTTTTTTAAGTCTATAATCATTTTTCATTTGATATTATGATTTAGGATCTATTACGATTTAAAGTTGTTTAGCAATCGTTCATACTGAGACTACCGCAACCTACTCAATAATCCTCAAACAATAAGTCCCTCGATGAAATTATTGCGATGAAGATGATGATTGCGATTATAATACAATGAGGAGGAACACTAACTTTTTTTTTTTACGCAGAGGGCGTTAGTCGAATGATCTTAGATTTGAATTAAGAACTGTCAAACAGGTGTTTTTTTACAACTCTCGGCGCCAAATTGGCCATATCAGTCTCAGACCGAAAGAAAAAAAAACTCGGTGTTTTCATTCGTGGGGGACCATAAAAAAAAAAAGATCATCCGATGCCAGCGCCATCTGCTCACAGCTTTGCGTGTGCCACCCCATTGATATAATTAACCGTCGTAGGTATATTACCTAATGCTGACAAAAAGTGTAAAATAAAAAAACAATAAAAATAAAAAAACCGTCTGCTAAAATAAACTTTAAATAAAAAAAACTTAAAAGTTAATTAAAACTGAAAAGTAAATAAAACAAGTCCAGTAGTTACGGAACATAGCTTGTTTAACAGTCGGAACCGTTGAATATCTAGAATCTAGCTAGACAAACCTTTTCAATAATGGGTCATGCATGCCTGACTGTTAAACTAACTATATTCTGTGACTACTGGACAAGTTTTATTTACTTTTCAGTTGTAATTAACTTTTTAGTTTTTATATAAAGTTTTTTTTTGTTGATTTATTTTGTTCCTTTTTTGTCGCTGGGGGTCATCCAATATTGAAAAAAAAACAAGTTTTAATCCAACGAACAGTAAAAAAAAGTCATCGAGTCGAGTGCAGTAGTAACCACATTTTAGTATACATACATAGTAACACACAGTAATGCAAATTTTTGTGAGATTGACTTAAAATTTGCGTGTTTTTGAATCGGAAATAATTATAATATATGATAGTTACATTTTCCCAATACGCGATTAAGACCCGGGAAAATGTAACTATGTTAACAAATGTGTGAATAAAAAACCCTATATGATTTTACATGAATTATTTTTGCAACGAAATACTTAGGTTACCTACTTAAAAATTTTAATGTCCCGACCTATCCCGTCTAACAATTTATAGAATGTCCGTTATAATTTATATGCTAGTATTGCCCCATTGCAATACTAGCATATAAGCATTTTTCATGTAAGCATTTTTGATCATGTAAGCATTTTTGCCAGTAGGTAATCAATAAATTTACAGATTTACAACTTCATCTGGCAAAGTATAATTTTCTAACGGGATAAATTAAATGTTCACTTAGCCTAATAAACTCCAATGAATATTAATATTTTAGAAAAAAAATGGAATTAAAGATGATAAACAGAAAAAGTAGCGTATGATTGAGAATGAGAAATAAAGGTTTGAGTGGCTACAAAGGTATTTTTAAAACCCAACATAACTATAATGGCTATTATGACTATAACCGTGTTTGATTTCAATTTTTATAGAAACGAATAAATTAATGTGTAATTTTGCTCTAAGTGTTAAGAAACTTTTGAAACTAATTTTAAATTGTTAAGAATGTTAAATTTAAGTCTAAATTTAATTCTATTTTATGGATTAATTATTATTTGCTACCTAACTAATAAACATTGAACACCCGTCTTGAAAAATATGGCGAACTTACCCCATTTCGTAGTTTACGTGCAATAAGTTGTAAATGATACCTTATATTATCTAAGGCGTTGAAGCATAATATTAGTTTAGCCATGGTTTTTACATTTAAAATGTAAAACAACTCCATGACGAACTTACTCCAAAACCGAGGGAAATAACGTCAAATCGTCATTTAAAAATAGGTGTATAAATCCTAACATATGGAGAAGGCAATTATAAAGACATTTCCGATTTGAAGAATAACAATAACCTTCCTTCGGCAGTCGGGTAAAAACTACATTTAAGATAAAAACCGGTTTGTGGCGATCGAAAGAATCAAACCGGAAAATAAACTATGGCGGACTTCGGCGAGTTGACCTTACCTACCAAAATACCGCCAAACTTTTTATTTCTAAGAGGTCAATATGAATGGCCAGTATCATTTGTCCAGTGGCGAGTGTCAGTTAGGCTAGTCATCTGAATTGTATGATCGCCTATACAACTCGGAGGACTAGTTTATTGGCGCCAACTGTATATGTATGAGGACGACCTTTAACTTTTACCTTTTTTTTATTTTTTTGGATTTTCTCTTTATTTCTCTTTAGTGAGATCTTACAATTTTCGTAGTTATAGATCAACCGGAAGTACCATATTTTAAGTGTTGGAAACAAAATCTATAGGGTACTTCCGGTTTACCTACATTTGTCAATGAGGTGGAACGCGCAAAGCTGTAAGCAGATGGCGCTCTAGTCGACTGAGCTTTTTTTTAAATTTTGTGGTCTCGCCTGTACTGTGAAGTCAAGTTGGAGTCTTTCTAGTGTTAAAATTATTAAAAAGGCGCTACATGACTTTTGGGAATAGATGGATCCTTTTATTTTTGCCATCTGATGCACTACATTGAGGCATTTTATTTAAACTTTAACTAAAACATAAATGAAAACGCCGAGAGTTGTGAAAATAAATACTATTTGACAGTTCTTATTTCAAACTTGATCAGTCGACCATCGCCATCTGCCGGGATAAAACGTTAGTGCTCCTCCCCATTATGGCGAAACTATGTATCATATGTATGTATTTACAAAAAAAAAAGGTATAATATGTAGTATATCCGTTGTCTAGTACCCATAGTACAAGCCTAGTGCTTAGTTTGGGGCTAGATTGCGCTGTGTGTAACGTCGTGCATTATTTATTTATTTATTATTTATTTATTTTTAAACTAGCGCCTGACCCGTTCCCTCGATGAGCAAGTCCGATTCAAAATAGTTGATACTGGCTATTCATATTGGCCATAATTTAGTCGAAGAAAACAAATATAGAAAAAAAAAGTTTGGCGGTATGTAGGTAGGTAGTAGGTACGCCTAGAGTCTGGATCGAGTACATTTTAGGATTATATTATCCTCGCTGAAACACTTTGTGTAGAATTAAAATGCTTATATCTATTAAAGTATAAGGTAAATATTGGTTTAAGAAGCATTTTCCGTAGGTACCAATTAGGTACAAAATCTACAAACATTCACCGGTAGGAAATTACTTGCGTAAATATGATATTTCAGAAAATCTCAAAGCGTCAAGATGGCGGGACCAGGCTTTTTTGTCTGCCAATTTGTTTTCCCCGACATAATCCACAGTTTAACTACAGTTTTGGCAGGTACCAATTAAGTACTAAATATGTGCATAAGTGATTATTAGCTCCGAGTTCGTTTTCTTTTTGGTCCCGCCATCTTGACGTCAAAATGGCGGGACCAGGGTTTTTCGTGAATATCTTTTAAATTAAAGAGGTACTAATTTTTTTAACTGAGGTACCAAATAGTACCAATTTGGTACTAAATCTGACAATATAAAGTTTTAATATCAGAGAGATGGTCCCGCCATCTTGACGCTAATGCCTTCTTAAGCTTCAATACACGACGACACATGCAGCTAGAGCAGGGGTTCCCTAAGTGGGGGGCGCGCCCCCCAAGGGGCGCAGAGATATTTACAGGGGGCGCGGGCCGCCTGTGTAGTCAGGTATAAAAGCTCGATACGACCAATTAAATTATTTGAAATTGACACCTGTCAAGAACATATTAATATTATTTCCTAAGTGGGCGAATGTTCAAACTTTATGAGCCTCTAGACTGGCCCCGGCGGCCCCGAGGCCACTTAACGGGCGCTATCAAAGGTGTTTGGTACTTACGAAATAGCCCTCGTATGACTTTATAAAACTTTAATCCTACTAATATTATAAAGCTGAAACTTTGTGAGTTTATGAGTGTGTTTGCTAATCAATCACGTAAAAATCGTTAAAACCGATTACCATGAAACTCGGTATGTAGATAGCTGAAGACCTGGAATTACACATAGACTACTTTTTATCCCGATATTCCCGCGGCATCGGGACTTACGCAGGTGATACCGCGGGGCGCAGCTAGTGAGCAATAAAAATATTTATTTTGTTATTAAGTACTTACTACTTTTTTTTTATTCTGACCTGATAATCTGGATTGGAGGACGGGGGGGGGGGGGGTGGGGGCGTTAGGGCGTTACCCCTGAGCTAGAGTATGTGTCGTCGTGTTTTGAAGCTGTATTGCAATCGTAACAAAATGCACGAATTTCTTCATAATTATGTGTACCTACTGTAAACTGTAGGTGTGGTTTGTGTTACTCCGCCGAGTATTTGAAGCTTAGGTAACTCAGTAGTCCTATAATGGTCCCATGCAGTTTATGCAGGGTTTTTAAAAACAATGACAAATGTTACAGTTTGGTCCTCTCTCATCGGTTAGTTAGACTGTATGTAACCAGCATTAATCGCTGCGATCATTAAGATACCTACTTCTAAATCGTTTGTTGTTTTTAGAAACCCGAAACTAGCGAGCGAGTGAACATTACGATCGTTTGTTACCCCGTGGTATTTCGATGCCTTAACAAGCCCTGTTACGATTTTCAAAAGTTAATATTTCTCTATCATATCAAATTTCCCGCGCAAAGAAGTAACTGCCCCACAGAGGTAAAATACTGTGCCATAGACAAGAGATCACTTTTCAAATACATCGAGTTACAGAATACGGGGACTGATCGTTAAAAAAATCGACTAAAACTCAGCTTCCTTGTCAAGTACTCACTATTTGACAGCAAAACGAGTCATAAATAGGGTTTGACGTCACAAATGTCAATTCACAAATGTCAATTCACAAAAATCTGTCTGTCTTGTTTTGCAATTCAGTGAAATACGAAGTCTTTTTTAGTCGCATTAAATAGTTTTTTGGAATTCGCTTGGTCAAATCATGCCAATTAATATTGAAGTGAAGTGATTGTGCTCGTGGAAAATGTCTCAAGAGACAGATTTCATAGTAACTGTGCCGCGTTCGTGTATCAATGAGTTTTTCACAAAGTATCTGAATTTAGTTGAAACTTTTTATTATGTCACACTATCACAGAACAAAACGATTATTGCGAAAGAAAAGTGTGATTATGTGTATTTTGACGTCGCGTTCAAGTTAAATCCAGCTGATGGGAGCTATGATCCTCGAGAACTTGTGGGGCGAATACAGGTTTGCTTATTTATTTCCCTGAGTACGTATTCTCTAAAATATTTCAACAATACTTCAGCATTGTTAGATTTTTCTCGAAAACGGTTTAGCAACAAAGCTTTAGCGTAATTTGGTGAACAGTTTCTGAGAGAAAATAATTATCAGCAAACAATGCTGAGGCACTATTTAGTTCGTTTATAAATGCCATTGTTCTACGCTATAACATGGTCAGTAAATCTAGGCGCCTGGCCTGCACAAATACCTACCATGTCCATGTCCAAATTGGACATGGGGTGGGGTGTACTTACCACATTCCTATATATTATTACAAAACATTATATTAGGTATAATACAATCAGAAAAGCAGCTGCAGCTTGGAATATACCAGTCGTTCTGGAGTTTGTGAGTTTCCAACCAATTGAGAGCATTGAATTTTTAAAATACCTACATCATCTGTGAAAATTTCAACAGTCTAGCTATCACAGTTTATGTGATACAGCATGGTGACAGGTATATTAATGGACAGTGGAGTCTTGTTTTTACCCTTGCTTGAAGTATGGAACCCTAAAAATCATTTTGACAATACTAAACCTTTCTAAGGATACAAAGGTGTACCATTGTCGTCAGACATCATCTGAGTTTAAGTTGTCTAAACCTTCTTAGGTTATTCAGTGTCAATCTAACAGATCTTACAATCTTATTGGACCATTTCAAAGTCACCGATTTCCAAAACAATCCACCAAGTCAGTTCAAAATGACTTCTTCAGTGGCATGAGGGCAATACAATACAGCAAACTGTCTATTAACACATTAGGTACTTTTTAGGGTTCTGTACCCAAAGGCACAAGACCCTTTTGCTTAGATGATACTGTCCGTCTGTCTTCTCATCTGAGCGATGATCCTGGTTGCATCCCTCTCAGGAACCCAGCAAAAAATGCTAGATATTTACTGTTGGCCGCCTGACACCAACACTCCTAAAGATTAAGCAGTTTATGCGCCACCACACAGAGAGAATTCAAGGTATGTTAGTCTCCCCAGATCCCCTATTTGCGTTTTACAACACCCTCAGGAAGAGATGGGGTTTTAATTTATGCCGGGTTTCATGGGCACTGTCAGACTGTCTGTTTGTATTTTCTTATAAGACTGACTGGATTGTAACATGAATCAACATTGAGTTGGAGTCCTTTTAAAGTTCTAACCCATATTTCTAACTAGTTGTTTACTCAGTTTGATAAGCATTTGTCGAACATTGCTGCTCTAAGATAATCACTGGTAACTACCATGTTATGTTAAAGCAGCAATGTACTGCATAGTGCTTATAAAACTCAATTATTAACGAGATAGATAATATGTGTGCCGTTGCTTTGTTCAGCCCTTATTTTCAATTAGAATTATTATTCAATTTCAACCAACTGCCCACCATGGTTTTACCTGCAAAAGTTGCAATATGGTATGAAACTAATGTGTTATTCCAACAAACAGAACAACTATACTTACCTATATAATAAAATGCGAAAGTAACTCTGTCTGTCTGTCTTATTTTATAATTTTTAAGACATAATTATGTCTGTTTTTGTCTGTCAATGAATTGCCACTAAACATACAAATATACTACACAAAGTATGCTTGTTTTATATGAGCATACTTTGTGTAGTATATAAGAATAAGTTCATATTAGTGTCTGGTTAAAGATTGAGTTGTTCTTATAATATCTAGATGAGGTGGATTCAATATTTAACAAGCCTTTAAAAAATAGTTTTATTTGGTGGCTTGGTTAGGCATGTAAATAAGGTTTCAAATTAGACAACTAAACCTATATGAAACAATATATTAATATTAATTAACTATTCATATCAAAAGAAACTGGTAAACCTTGTGCTAACAAAAAATATCTTGTCCTTTTTATACATAAATATTATTGATTTGCTATAAATTCTTTGTGTAGTACACTTCAATAATAAAACAAATTGTGTTTTATCTAAATTAGTATGGTTCTAGGAAGATTGTAAATAGGGAACTCTACAAATTAATTTTAGTCAATATTTGAGGTACATATCTGTTGGGTGTAGGTAGGTATCTCATATCAGTTAGTTGATAGGTATTTTATGTGGTACATATATTGTGAGTGACAGCGGTTGGCGGTTCTCAGTTTGTTTGGGGGCCGGTGTGCGGGTGCAGTGGGCGCACAACCCGGATCTGGCGGTGCCCCGCTTCCCCTTCACTCGGCGGGCGTGCGTGGAGGTGTGCGCTGCGCTTGCGCCACATGCTCGACTCAGTGATCTCGCGAAGCACGCCCGCGCTGCGCGCCGACACACGCTGTAGAACACGCGCTATTGCCATGCGACATTCGCACGCACTCATACTCTATTATGTACGCGGTTGACAACTCCCAGGTGAGCGCGAAAGGTCTAACACACAACCCTATCGTCTCGCGTTTCGCTGACGGACGCGACCTCTCATCGCGGATGTTGCCGCCAGTTTCACACTGTGCGGTTTGCGTACATCGCATTGTTAATGATGTTCATTCACGACCAATATAACGATCCCGGAAGTAGAGCCGGTTCGCCGTTTACCTACCTACACTACACGTAGATATGATAATTGTTGCGGGTAGTTCTTCTAACATTTCCTATGTGGGTTAAGCAGAATTCTAATTAGGTTTATTTGTAATATTTTACAACCGTCTTACCTGCCTTTCCAGTATCGTTAATTTCATTGAGTTTTACTTATAGAAGATGTTTGGGTTCATAGTTTATTGATTACAGTAACCTACTTTTCCTTACCTAGGTATTGTTGTTGTTTTGTAGAATCGCGGAACTAAGTATAAGTAGGTACCTGTTATTTATCGCAAGATTATTCAGTCACACAGATTGTTATTTTGTCGGATATCTATCATACACTTTCACTCTACTTCCTAAAACGATATAGTGTCTAAAATATTAAAATTTATTGCAATCTATTTGACGTATTTGGACTACATGGATAAGGTAACGTGTTTGGGCTTTCCGGATACTTTATAAATTAAAAATTATGACGTTTTTCCTACATACGTAATACTAATGTTTTTATTGCAAACGGTTTGCTAATTTTGATTTCAACAAGCAGATTAGTTAAAACGCATGTAAATAATACTGTTGAGTACCTACCATTTTTGAAAAAATAATTACTTATAATAATGATTCTATTAATTTATTAATTGACGGCATGTTTTATGCATTGTCAATTATTATTTGTTTGTATTTATTTCTGTTTTTCTTCTCTGTAATCTGTCTATCTTCTGTAAGCGAAATCAGCTTTCCAATTAAATTGGCATGTTGTTAATGATTGATTACTAACAATTACGCACTTATTAAGCTCTCGGGGAAACCCTCCATTAATTTGTATTCGTTTGTTAAACGACACTTTTATTTTATTTAATGTGATGATTTATCTGTTATTTAACACCTCCAATGACGATTGCTTATTTGAAGACGCATAGGAATACTTCTATATAAATCAACTAGCTGCGTCCTGCTGTTTCACCCGCGTAAGTCCCGATCCCGTGGGAATATCGGGATCTAAAGTAGCCTATGCTACTCCTCAATAATGTAGCTTTTTATCACTGAAATATTTTTTTAAATCGGTCCCGTAGTTTCGGCGCCCATTCGTTACAAACAAACAAATTTTTCAACTTTATAATATTAGTATTTACGGATATTTGCCAAAGCTTGCCCTTGTACAGATATTAAGGATGTTTTGCTCAGCAGTGGGACAACGTAGGTAAACGAAAAAACACTTCAATAAAAAAAAACGGGGCAAGTGCGACACTCGCGCACAAAGGGTTCCGTACCACTATCACAATTGGATACGGAACCCTAAAATGGTTTACAACAACCAATTTTTAAATTTTATAGGAAAATATGAAATATTTATCTTCGATTCTTACTCCCATCAAACGACCGAAACACTCAAAAAAAAAAAAAACCTTGGCACAAAGAAAATCTGAAACATAAAAGAAACTCTTTGGTAAGTAAGGCAGACTGGTATATTTGGCAGATAGGGCAGCCATTTTGAATTCCATGACCAACTCGATTTGTCCTGACCAATCAGAAGCGACCTCACATTGTACGAAACTCCTTGTTATTTTTGAAACACGTTTCTTTTATGGGAGCCCCTTTTAAATAATTGTTTTATTTTGTTTTTAGTATTTGTTGTTGTAGCGGCAACCGAAATACATCTTCTGTGAAAATTTCAACCTTCTAGCTATTACGGTTCATGAGATACAGCCTGGTGACAGACGGACGGACGGACAGACAGACAGACAGACAGCGAAGTCTCAGTAATAGGGTCCCGTGTTTACCTTTAGGTACGGAACCCTAAAAAACATCTTGCACCAGCATAGAATAGGGCTACCCCGTCTCATCAGGTAGATACGTCTTCATTGGCCAATGGCATATATTATATTATGCATTATGGGCCAATGAAGACGTACCTACTGTGCCGACACCAGATAATTTAGGGTTTTAGTTTAGCAGTCCCTGAGCTCCCGAGAGAGATGCACCTGGGAACATCACTGAGATGAGAAGGAATCAAAACGAATCTTGGCAAAAAGACATGTTGGTACGTTCAACCTTCTAAATGTTGAGACATAATCAGCTGTATCCGGTATGATTATATTCTGATGTAATGAATGTCAATAGGCTTGAGTAGGTTAAGGCGCGAGTGAAACGATAGGGGCCCATTTGTGGTTAGATACGACAAGAATAGAATTATAAAAAAAAACTTAATTTGCCAGATAACGAATCAACGTTGACGTCAGCTCATGCTAATTTTGCCATCAGACTTGGATGAATCTACTTAAAAAACTTTTTATATACAATTTTGATGATTTATTCTCATAAAGAGCAGATAATATACCTAGGTAACTGTCTGAAGCCAATCGACAAGTAATAGTAATTTTATCTGACTAGCTTTGCCTCACTGCTTTTTTTGCCCATATTCATTATTTTTGTTGATAAATAGTTACAGTAAAACGGGGCTAATCGGGATGTTTTGCGATATTTAGGACGACCAAGGAATTTAAGTTTAAATATTCGCGGGAATCATTGGGTATAGAGAGCAGATCAGGATTCAGAAAAATACAATATTTAGTTATCCGGCGACTCGCGCGAATATCGACTCAACCACGCTAAACAACTGGAGCTCGAGGTCCTTAGACGTCCCAAATAGCCCCGTTTTAAGGTATCAGTTTTTAAACTGGTTCAATGGTTCAAAACGTTTCAGATAGTATATATGTTATAGGCAATGTGTATAATGCAGGCATTCTATACATTTCCTAGGTATTGTATAGAATGCCGGGGTCGTCCAGGCAATGTGTGGAATGATATTGAATGTTCAAACTATTTTACACTTTACCTAGGAAATGTATGGAATACCTAGGCATTGTATAGAATGCCGGTTGAGGCATAGGTAATGTATGTAACGTGTTTTTCTTTTTCATTTCTTACCACTTGATTATGGAAATTTGATCATGATACAAAAAAAATCAACAGTTTTCATTTAAAATAAGCTTTTATATATTAGCAGGGGGTTTGGGGGTACGTATTCGAATAGGTATCTAATATTAAAATATTTACAATTAAAATCACGATGCTATCTAACTATCTAAAGCACGGAAAACTAATCGGAGCACTCCGACTTGGTTAGGTTAGGTTAATGTTAGAACATGATTACACGCAGCGCCTTATTCTGTAAATAAAAAAGGCGTGATGTATAAAAAATCGCACTGTATATGAAATAAATGTTAATAATGTTTTTATTTATAGTATTAGGCGCTTCGGCGACCGCTGTCGTCGTTCATTATACACATTGCCTGATGCGCTTCGGGCATTTTATACAATACCTAGGCAATGTATGAAATGAATCGTATTATACACATTGCCTGAACGTTTTAGGCAATGTATACAATGCCGGATTATACACATTGCCTATAACATATATACTAATTAGGCCAGCAGACCAAAAGACTACATAATAATAATATCCTACCTATACAAGTCTATAAAATATACACTCGTTGAATATTATTAATTAAATAATTACCTATTATAGGTATCTAAACTCAGATGAAAATGATAATATCCATATCTAGTCAGGCCTACTTAACATCCAACATATGCCAATTTAAGTAGGTAGTCTATTATGGATAAGGCCTTCTATAATATCTTGGAATGTATAAAAGCAGTACATTTTTTGTACTTAATATTATGATCAAAGTTCTCTGATAATAGAAATAATAAGTACCTACTTAAGAACGCGGCGACTGTTACCATTTCCATACAAACTTAGTACCAAAATAAATTATGAAAAATTTAGTTTTCTACCTTTATTATTCGGATTAGGATTTTACTTTTAAAGGGTCCCCACCGCAAGGTTTTCCAAAATATTCATTCACATTCAAATAAAACCGAGAAACATTTTTCAATGAAAAAAATGTTTCTCCGTTTTATTTCATTTCGATTACATTTAAAATACAATGATAAATGATTCCCCCCGAATCGAAACCCGTACTCGCGCGCTGGATTATTTCTGTTCCAATAATGTAAAATATATTTTGTACTTATCTATGTATATGGGTAAATAATACTAAAAATGCAGAAGTAACTGACTGGGCAGTCAGAAGGACATCTGTGGGTAATACACACACAATCACATTAATTTAGGCATAATTCATAAACACTTCTATAAATAATCTGTAATCTAATAATAGTACCAAGTACCTATATTTAATCATTGTCTTTCTTCTGTCGATTGGTTTGGTTGAAAATTTGTACCTACTAACTTCTGATTAGGGATAGGCCGACTAGTCGGGAAAGCCGACTAGTCGTCAACTACCAATTATGCAATAAAACCTATATTTATTTAATTAGTAGTACAGTTTAGAAGGAGCGTAGTCAGAAAAACGTAAACAAAACACGTCATATCTTACATACATCATCTAAACATCTAAAATGTTATAACTATGCCTCAGCTCCATTTTTTTCCAATTTATATTTATTGAACCATTTTTTGGAAGTTTCACTATAGCTATCGAAGTGCAAATTTATCCAAAAATACCAACAATCGCCGAGTGATCATGATTAACCCAAATATCTCGGAATTGTAATGATTTGCATTGCCGACTAGTCGGCAATTTTGGAACCGACTAGTCGGCTAGTCTGCTAGTCGGCAGAACCCCTAGTCGGCCCATCTCTACTCTGATCGATTCTTTTATGCAACTAATTGCAAATTCGGGCAAACTGCTCTCGGATCTTCAGAAAACCATAAAAACCAATAGAACTAACTTGAGTTTTTTGTCAGGTACTTATTAATGTTTTATTTCTGGTTATTTGTTCAGAAAATGGAACTTTTTTTTCTAAGACATTCACTTAGAATGTAAGGTTTCGGAAAAATACTACACAGATAATCTTCAGAAAACTAATTACTAGAGATGGGCCGACTAGGGGTTCTGCCGACTAGCAGACTAGCCGACTAGTCGGCAATGCAGGTCATTATAATTCCCAGATATTTGGGTTAATCATGACCACTCGGCGATTGTTGGTATTTTTGGATAAATTTGCACTTCGAAAGCTATAACGAAACTTCCAAAAAAGGTTAAATAAAAATAAAATGGTGCTCAGGCATAGTTATGACATTTTAGATGTTTGATGTTAAGATGATGTATGTAGGCTAAGACGTGTTTTGTTTACGTTTTTTTACTATCCACCTTCTTACTGTACTAATAATTCAAATAAATATTGGTTTAATTGCATAATTGTTAGTTGACGACTAGTCGGCATAATTTGCCGACTAGTCGGCACCTGCCGACTAGTCGGTTGAACTGCCGACTAGTCGGCCCATCTCTACTAATTACTTATCGATAATAACATAATTAATTATTGCTGGACGACTATTTTGATGACATTCTATTAAGTTTTACTTTTTCAAATATGTATTGTTAAAGTAATTTTTCCACGTGGAAATTTTTTTATTTAGCAAGCTTAATATATCTATTTGTTCTCGATGCGCTTCTAATTTGTTGTTTTACAGGATTTATGAGTTAAGTTTTTATAGAAAGTTGTTTTTTAGATCTATTCATTCCATGTCTAAACAGTGTAAGTAATTTATACTGCCTTTGTTGACGTATGTTTATTACAATACAACCTACATTTTTAAACAGACCAAAAACGGAAAAAATCTCAAATAAATCTACATTAAATTGCTACGATTTTATTAGGTTATGTTTAGTATCTACTTACTTACCTAATTACTTGATTTAATTTGACATAAGAAGTTGAAACTTAAACTTATCAAATGATAAAGGTATGTATTACAATACAACCTACATTTTTAAACACACCAAAAGCGGAAAAATCTCAAATAAATCTACATTAAATTGCTACGATTTTATTAGGTTAAGTATCTACTTACTTATACCTAATTACTTGATTTAATTAGACAAAAGAAGTTAAAACTTAAACTCATCAAACGATAAAGTTAATAGAAAACGTTATTGTTATCGGCATTTTGTTATGGATACAGATATCGTGGCGAGTTGTGTATGCATTGTGTGTACCGTATAAGTGTGCCGTCGAGTGCTCGCATCCTGTTTGTCTGTGACGACACATCACACGAGGTGGCGCGTTCCAATCTGGCAGAACGCCACTACCCTATTGGTTGTTGTTATCTCTACGACAAACCACAAACAATTTAATTTCTCCACTACAAACGGAACTGGCTTTACCAATACAATTTGTAGTTTCTTTGTACTATCTCTTCTATACCATAAAGTGTATTCAATCAATACCTATATTGCAATTATTATTGTGTACATATCTGCAATTACACATTAATGTTCTGTATAAAAGTTAGACTTATCTTTAACACGAACTATTTAAGTAGGTAGGTATCTTGAGATTGAGAGTTCGATAAGATAAGATAGACAAACCGGATTTAAAAATATTCATTCAATGAACCGATTAAGTGCAGCGGGAATTAGTTTCTCCTTCGCGCATGTTGATCACAATAACGACTTTGCTACTGGAACAGTATTCTAATTTATATCTAATAAAATGCAGATTCGAGTTATTCAAATAGGTAATTAAGGCATTTCAGTCCAGATCGGTAGCGTTAAGTGTTTATCAAAGTTCAGCAAGATTAGATTACCTACTTAGCTGAAAAATGATTTAAAAAATTGTTACGTTCGTTCAAGCTTCATAATTTGCTAAATGACGCACGAAAACGATAACCTTTGAAAACTTGCCCCCATGAACGTTTTGTATGATGCCTGTTTACTTCTGCCCTTTATTCATGTCAACCCAATAAATTAGATAATTATTACATTGACGTCATTCATTACCAATCACAATCATATTAGTTTCATGAGTTAGAATAAAACGATGACTAACTGTTTAATAACGAGCGAGGAATATAATTATTTAATTGTTCAACATTAACATGCTCAGAATACTTCCATTACGAGTAACTTTTACTTCATCAACTTAAGAGGACAGTCTACCTACTCTTTTCTCTATACAAATTTTACAAACGTAGTCGACTATTTCCTCCCAGGATAAAGACATTAGAGAAAATATGTTTATGCCGTAAGTCCTATATCAGCCATAATTTAACATCATAATTGTTCTTAATTTTATTCTATTCTAATTAGAAAATGATAAAATGTAGGGGCATGGTCATGGCTGGTATAGGACTTACGACATAAACACATTTTCTCTAATGTCTTAGAGGAGGGACGAAACAGTCGACTACGTTTGTAAAGTTTGTATGGAGAAAGAGTAGGTAGACTGTCCTCTTAAGTGCAGTTGTGGTTACTTGTTTGGTTACCCAAGCAACGAACGGTGACACGTGAAAAGCATGACTGAAAGCAAATGTTACAAAAGGTGCGAGCGAGGACAACATAACTATTGTGGATAATGCGGTGATGTAATGTTTTACTGTAAAAACGTGCGAAACTAAAGCAAAATAACAAACCCAGTTACGTTTACGTGTTACTTAAGTAAAAGAACCTCAGGCAAATCTACTTACAGTCCTTAAAATTATTCAATATAAGCGAAATATATTTTTTATTAGTTTACGTCAATGTGCAATAATGTGCATGAAAAATTTGGGCAAGTTAAATAGCCAAGCAATTCAAATCTACAAAAGGCTTTGTCCTCTGACTGACTGATGGATGATGGATCAACACACGCACAGCCTCAACAGCTGATAGTAGAGAGCTGCGGCGCGATTCTCGTAAATAATTACATACCAGTTCGATGACAGAGACAGTGCAGACCGATGACAGACGCAGTTGATACTATATTTTGAGTTTTCTTTGTAATGAGGAGGAACACTAACTTTTTATCCCGGCAGAGGGCGTTAGTCGGATGATCTTTGGTTTGTATTAAGAACTGTCAAACAGCTGTTTTTTACAACTCTCGGCGCCAAATTGGCCATATCGGTCTGAGACCGAAAAATATAAATAAAAACTCGGCGTTTCCATTGGTGGAGGACCATCATCGAAAAAAAAAAGATCATCTGATGCCAGCGCCATCTACTTACAGCTTTGCGTGTGGCACCCCATTGTGTTGTGTCTGCGTTGCATCTGCACTGTGTCTGTCATCAGTCTGCACTGTCTCTGTCATCGAATTGGTATGTAATTATTTACGAGAATCGAGGCGCAGATATTTGGAGAGTATGTTCTTTATTATAATGTAGGGATCTGATAAGAAAAGGTTTTCGAAACGGGATCGGGACTTCCGTGGGTTTAACCGCGGGACACAGCTTACTAGATTATTTATTACTTATGTTATAATATATATTGTTTATACCGTGAAAATTGAACACAGAACCTGTTGCGATTGACGGCCTACGCTCATTGTTGCAATGCAATTGATTTTACCTACTTATTGGTAATTTATACGGAGTTGTTGTTGTCGACATTTCTATTTCAAACTTGCTTTATTTGTTCAATGGTTAATTTAAAAAGTTATGGGGGGGGGGAGGATTTTTTTTTTACCACTTTGGAAGTGTCTCTCGCGCAAACTATTCAGTTTAGAAAAAAGTGATATTAGAAACCTCAATATAAAGAAGATCGATCCAATCCGATACCTATCCATAAATACCCAACACGTATGGTTTTGCTGAAAAATATATATTTGAGTTTCAGTTCTAAGTTAGGAACCCCAAAAATTTATTGTTTTTTTTTTCTATTTTTGTGTGGAAAACCTTAATGCGGTTCACAGAATACATCTACTTACCAAGTTTCAACAGATTAGTTCTTATAGTTTCCGGAAAAAGTGGCTGTGACATACGGACGGGCAGACAGACAGACATGACGAATCTATAAGGGTTCCGTTTTCTGCCATTTAGCTACGGAACCCTAAAAAAGAAACACAGTGTTAGACCTTTTCCCAGCAAGACAATTACGTAGTAAAAAATGGTCCGAAGTAAAACAATAAGGCAGGTAACGTAAACACTTGTGGGATTGTCCATTGGAATTTTTGTCTAACCAAAACAGATTTACCTTGAGGAAGTTAAGTAAGTATTGTTAGGTAGAAACGGTTGTCTTAGCCAAAATTAACTCGAGAATTATAATATTTACAATAGTCATTTTCATCTTTAGGTAAACAGAATTAATGAGCTAGGCAATCATCGTCTCAACTGACCTCAAATTAGGCACTCATTTGGTTATTGACGTAGCTAATTTTAGGCCTTAGATAGAAGCTTGGTTATTTTTACATTTTTGTTTAACGGAACGAAGGGTTTAAACAAAATATATGTATTTGTGTTTCGTGAAGGTTCTAAAAATTCCAATCTTAAATCCATTAAAATCTAAAAAATAAAAGACAGCCGTGTTAGTTACACCATTTTATAACTCAAGAGCTGCTGAACCAATTTAGCTGAAAATTAGTGGGAGGGGGTTAGAAGCTTAGAAGAAGCTTAGGTAGCTTAGAACCGGGAGGAAGACATAGGATACTTTTGATCCCGTAAATCCCGCGTGATCGGGACTTGCGTTACGCGAGTGCGAGTGAAACCGCGGGGCGCAGCTAGTAATTAAATAAAGGTTTTTTAATAACTTACTCAGAGTGGGTATAACTAATAAGAAGTTTGATATTTCATGATGGAAAAATTTAGCTGGTAGGTATTAGGTACTTATTACGATTCAATTGAAACCTCTCGTACAAAGAGAGTCACACATAATGTTTGTTTATTTATGAAAGAAGAAAGCCATTGTATACAACACGTAATTAAATTAATTTAATCAAACTTGAAATAAGGATCGAATATAAAAGAAAAAGGCTTCAAAACATTTTTGGTTCTGCGATCGCAGTCAGTCTGCACATAGTACAGTACCTACCTACTACATATTTTTAGAAAGTTGTATCCGGCTGCGCAGGTAGGCGGGTCGCTTCCGTAGAACGAGCCCGGATGTAGGCTCCCAACGAGACCTACTCGACTCACCTTTATGGTAAGATTTTCAATAAATCCAGCAATCTACCTACTTCAAGGACCAATAAAGACCAATAATCGTAAGAAATTTATTACAAACGTATATCTACCTTTTAATCGGAAATCTCTCTTAATTCTTATTAGAAACCTAAATACGGGACACTAAAATTCTAAATAAAATTCAAATAAAATAATATTGTAGAGCGTTGACAGTGTAATCTAGGCCCAAACTTAGCAACTAGGCTTGTGCTACGGGTACTATCTAGCACCGTATACATAAAAGTACAAGTACAACTGATATACCTAATACCTATGTAAATATTATAAAATACTTCTTTGTTATTTTATTAAGTATATTAGGTACATTATTAATATTATACATAGGTACCTCTAGAAAACGCCAAGAATCAGAAACTTACATTTATGTAGCAAAAATACTTGTCCCCAGCGGGAATCGATCCCGCAACCTTCTACGTCGCAGTCAAAGTTTCCTCCGACGCGCCACAGAGGCCGTCGAAATGTTCGAAATGAAACTAAGTACCGAGTACTAAACCTACATAAAATATAGACATTGAAAAGGCGGATGCACTATAGTAGATACTGCTGTCACTGTTAAGAATGATTTTCTCGCGTAATTAACAGTTCTATTAGCGATTGACTAGCCTCGCCTGTCCATAAGTGAAGGTTACTTTAATCTAAAACGAATCTGGATTTTGTCACTTTTGCCAGCCAACTGGATCTGAACGCGGATCTTAAACAAACGGTATGTGACTAACGAATATTGAGCCGGTTCACCTAGTTGCTCTGCATTATTATAATCTAAACGGTTTAAGTATTACGTTTATAATTCCGTTTTTTTTTCTTTAATTTAGTAGAATAATGAATTATAACCGGTACATTCGGTGTTGCGCACACGTTAAAGGTCAATGATCATCTGTAGATCCGCTTCGGCGCCCTCATGACCCTGTCCTGAGCCGGCTTTGGTTGTACTCTTATAAAATTAGCTTATTGATCGATAATCATCAACGATGAGCGCTTAGTTCGTGTATTTTTGTAATCTTATTCCATTATACCTATTTAAACCTTAACCCCCTTACTTATTATAAACGATGTCTAAGTTTATGGAGCGTTTGTCTGTAAAATTTGAAACTTCAAGTCTCAGTAAAAGACAAACGTTACATAAAGTTAGTCATCGTTTCTAAGTCAGGGGGTAAAAGGTGAAGTCGTTCCTATGTTTCTAGAACTAGTCACTCGTTCCAATTTAAGTTGTCTCTAGTTAAAAAAAAATAACAGGGCTGAAGTATGCCTTAAACATTTTTATTGAAATATACGCGCTGGATCCTTCCTTCCTCCTTCGTCGATTTGTTATATCCTGAGGCGTAATATCCCTCTTTTACTTCTTCGTAATAAAGACTCAATTCTAAATGTTCTTTGTCCAAAACCTGGCGAACGGATACAGCAGTATCTGTTTATTTATTAGTATTGTATTCAGGTCTTCCACCGAACAAAGATAGTGGGGTACATGGAGCAAACCATGAGGTGGTCCTGTAGTGTCCAACCTGAACCAGATACCGGGAAGAAGGGCAGTGCCAATTTCGTTTCAACACCACGCCACGACAGGGTCTCGGTTTGCCTGTACGTTGCAGAGATGAAAGACACAAAACTACGTTTAAATCTGGATTTGGTCTGAGTCTGTTTTAGCATAGGTAGTAAGTAAGGGTCCAGATTATTCAATGCACTTTCAGCTGTAGCTCGGCCTCGTCGAAAATTGGCGTCCGTAAACCTCTGACAGATTCTGTTCATGTTCATATAGACACTTAAGTTATCAGTGGACAAACAAACGAACTTGATCTAGCTAGTTGGTTAGCCACAATAATAGGTATTTAATTAAATGTTGATTCTTTTGGCATTTAGTTAAATCATTATGTTAATATCGATATTTAATTTCGAGCGCACATTTTTTATGACGTTGCATGAATGCGAATGTGTTATTTATTACAAATTTTAGAAATAGATTTCCAAAATTCCAATACGATTATATTGGAATTTTGGGAAATCTATTTCTAAATAAATACAGTGTTAATCTTACCTAAAATGTAAAAATAGATCACAATTGGAAAGTAGTAAATTAGGAATTCATTTATCTGACCTTTTAAGATACGCACTCTCATTCAAGAGAAAACTCGAAACACCTCTTTTCTGAGGAAAATATATAAATAAATAAAATAAATATTGCACGACGTTACACACAGCGCAATCTAGCCCCAAACTAAGCACTAGGCTTGTACTATGGGTACTAGACAACGGATATACTACACATTATACTTTTTTTTTGTAAATACATACATATGATACATAGAAAACACTGAATATCCCATGTCTTCGGACCGCGGTGAGTCCTAGGACATGTTGGTTGCCTCACGATGTTTTTCCTTCACCGTAAGAGCGATATAGTTACCTACTTTGAAAACAAAACCCTTTGATTCGCATTTGACCGGTTTTTAGGGTTCCGTAGTCAACAATGAAGCCTTATAGCTTCGTCATGTCCGTCTCTCTGTCCGCGGCTTGCTCATTAATTTAGGGATGTTTATTTTTGTTTCTATCGATGAACTTAACTGAAGTTAGATTTTTCTTCTGTTTTCGCGATGTTCTATTGAAATTAAAGACTTTTTTTCGGTTTTCATCGCGTGGTGTACTTTTAGCATTGTTTCAACACTCAACGTTTCGAGACCTTTACAGGTCCCTTCTTCAGGATCGACTTATCTGAAGTTGTCATATTTTGTTTGTTACAGAAATATGTGGAGTCATCGCTGGGTTGGGCGGGCGAGAAAGGCGAGGATTCTAGCTACGACTCGGAGTGCGAAGATGAGAGCGCTCATAGGGCTGCGTCTCGCACGCCTTCTGATACCCTCGCTGCGGAGTTTGCGGAATATGTCACCCTCACACCACCTCCTGCGCAACCCAATCAGGTATGACCCTAGAACATATCGAACCTTCGATAAGACAAAGGCGTAAGCGCCTTAGGTAAGCAATTTATACTTACGCCTTTGTCTTACAGAAGGTACGATATTAATGTATCTTCATCTGTGCTCTTATCCGTCCACTGCTGAACATAGGTCTCCCGGATGACGCCACAAATAGCGATCCCTAGCCGCCTCCATCCATTGACTCCCCGCAACCGCTACAATATCGTCGGTCCACCGAGTAGGTGGTCTTCCAACACTCCGTTTCGCATGGCGTCGTGATAATAATTATATAATGTATACGTACAGTAATTAGGTTCAAAAGGTCAACACACGTAGATTTTTGTTATGTAAGGATTGAATAATTAGTTTTTACCTAAAGTCGAATTCTAATGTTTGAAATTCTGCTACTCATGCATGTCCTGCATGAGTTCATCCATTTTTGAACACAATACGTTGTAAAAGTAGCGATTGAAAAAATCAACGTTGCATAAGAAAGAGTATTACGTTAGTTACCGATTATCTTAAATACTTAATTTATAAATTTATCGTGTTTTATGGAATCGTACAGATTAAGCATATTAAAATTCCAGATAACTTTATCATTGATAAGGTCCAATGTCCATAGACCAATACAATCTTTATACAAGCGGCAAATACCGTTTTCACTGTGATGCTGGGGTATTGAATCATACAGACTAAACTTCTTAAATACCCACCAGATAACTATGTCACTGATAAAGGTCCAAGGTTCAAAACCGATACATTTTTTAAACAATCCAGTCAAAGGTCGAATTCGCTGTGAAGCGGGTCTAATGTCCATAGTTCAATAATACTAACTATCTGTATACAAACAGGCAAAGATCGAATTCGCTGTGAAGCTGGGGTACTCGGAGCGGCTGGCGAGGACAGCGCTGCAACGACTGGGCCCCGACCCGCCTCGCAATGAGCTCCTCGCTGAGCTGATCAAGTTAGCGGCCAAGCAGCCGGTCCGTGCCCTCACGCCGCCACCACCTCTAGAGATCGATCCTTTGCCTGATCGCGCGCCGCTCAGACACATCGTTATTGACGGCAGCAACGTCGCCATGAGGTAATTAAGTTATATCTAACGCTAATTTTCTTATTTTTCTCTTGTAGTTTTGTGGCTCATCTAGTGTTTGCCCATATTAAGGCTATTAGATATAACTTGGTTAAAATAACATCCATCTCCATAGTCGCTCCCTCATAGTTGGAGATCGTGACTTTGTGTAAGACATCTTCATCTCAAGGTTGCGATGTTAACTGGCATCTCTTAACTGTTCTGGTCTGACCAACAACGTTTCGGGCTTCTCCCTCTAAGTGTCTTCCTGTTAGCCTTTGACCTTATCGTGTAGAATTACAAGAGTTTACAATCCTAACTTGTGACTTCTGTTCTTCCACAGCCACGGAAACAAACAAGTGTTCTCGTGTCGCGGGATTGAAATATGCGTCGAATGGTTCCGAGCGCGGGGCCACAAGGAGATAACAGCGTTCGTACCGAAATGGCGTAAAGAGGCTTCTCGGCCGGACAACCCTGTGGCAGACCGAGACGCGCTCGAACGGCTCGAACGAGAGCGCGTCTTAGTGTATACGCCGAGTAGACTCGTCGGGGGAAAACGGCTTGTCTGTTACGATGACCGCTACGTCCTTCGTTTAGCAGCCGAAACCGATGGTGTCGTTGTCTCCAACGACAACTACCGCGACCTCGCCGTTGAAAGTCCTGAATTCCGCAAAGTGGTCGAGGAACGTCTGCTCATGTACTCGTTTGTGAACGACCGCTTCATGCCGCCGGACGACCCGCTCGGCCGCTCTGGGCCGACTCTCGACGCGTTCCTACGAGCTCCCGCGCCGCGGCTAGAACCGCCTCCAGCGTGCCCTTACGGCCGGAAATGCACCTACGGCAACAAGTGCAAGTTCCATCATCCGGAGCGTGCGGGTCGGCCACACAAGTCTGTAGCAGAGCGGCTTTCAGAGCGAGCGGCTCGGCAGTTGCGACCACGCGATTTACACACGGTGAGCTTACCACCGGGCGGGCGTCCGCCGCAGCCCGCCGATAAGGCTCCTTTAGCGCGCGCGCGTTCTGCTACCCCACGGCTGCCTGCAGCTGATGCAGCACTAGCTAGCTTGTTTGAGCGCGCTCAGGCTGGACCATCACAGCCCGGTTCGCTTGCGCCGCCTGTGGATCACAATCCGCACCGCAAGCTAGCCCGCCAGCTTACATTGAACCCGGGTTGCGACCCGCGTCTATCGGGCTCGGGGTCTATCGGCGCGGCGATAGCGCTGCAGCAGCAACTCCCCGCCGATCCGCTGCAGCACTGGGACGCGCGACGTCGCATGCACTTCCATCTAGCTGGCATCTTCCCCGAAGGGCAGGTGGCGGAGGCCATGGCGCTGTATCCAGACGAAACGGACGCGCAAAATATGTGTGCGATCATCTTAGCGCGATACCGGCCAAGCGAACCGCCCCCGGCGCCGCGTTGACGCAGGCGACGTTACCGTCCCGACCCAATTCTGGATTACACTCGGTTTTTGAAAAGAAAATCGCGTCGCTACATTCAGTCCGGTCGAGGAATCTGGTAAAATGGTTGTAAATGTAAAGATTGGATGCCGGCTGGCATCTGGATGTCCATCGGTGGTTGTAACGGTAGCCCTGGTCGCATCGGTCGCGAGCTGTGTGCTACTCTTGTAGCATTTATATTCCTATGATGATTGATTAGGATAGTAATGTTTTATTTGCTGTTCTTAATGTGCTTCTGCGAAGTATATTAAATTAATTAGATTTTTAAAGTTTCTGTATGACTATATATTTTGTATTTAACTGTTCTTGTTAATATATTATGTACTAAAATGCTAAATAAATAGGTAGCATTGTTAAATGAATTAGATTCCAGTGAAATTCACTGTTTGTTGTCTTTGTTAAAGACTCTTTTTTAACAATTTATGCTTCTGATTACATGCAATATATTAGACATAAGGATATTGTTTAACATTATTGAAAAAATATGTGAATTAAATAATTTCATAAAAAGATAAAATTCAGTAAATGCATTGTTGAACTAATATTATCCCTAATAAACTGTATGTATTAGATTCCTATTCCTATGGTATTTAGATTAAACTATTTTATCTTAGAAAAGCTGTATATCTATGTGCTTTATTCCTACCTATCTATCTATTCATATAGATATAATTATCTCTTTTTAAATATAAAGGGCCAGATATTATTACTAATAATAAGTCATTGTTGTTATAAGTGTAACACAAATTTATTGTTTGATTTTATTAAATTGAACTGATTAAACCTAAATGCAATGCATAGATTGAATGTAAGATACATATATCTACCCCATGCTGTACTTCATAGATTGTCTGTTGTTAATAATGTACCTATAGATTGCAATCTTATGAAGTATAGCATGATCTTTAGCATAATTTAATTGAGATCAAATTTTACCATTTTCACACTATATTTTTGAACAACTTGTGGTAAAATTTGATTGCAGAAATCAGAAATTCTTATTACACTTTATTTAAAAGTTAAATATGTAAATCATTATTTCTGATTACTGAATGATTCCGGCAAACAACTTGATAAAAATGGCGGATGCACAAAAGTCGATTTTTCATACAGTCGCACATAAATGTACTGCACAAACTTACATCTTCCACATCAGTTATTTTTCAAGTTGTTTGCGGGTAATATACATTCCTTTTGGAATGCTTATCATAAATCATGTCTTTTTTGACATCTTAGTTTAAATATTTTATGAATATCATAATAAAGTTATTGTATTCTGAATTTGTTATTTTCTTTGTTCTCTGTTTTGATTGCCGGCTATCTTTTTTAAAATCATTGTCATGTAGGCTTTGCTATCTGACTCCTGTGTAGGTTTTTCTGGGAGTTTGATAAAATCTTGCCCAATAAATGCTTTCTTTACTTGTTCCTCGGACAATGATGGATTAAATACTCTTATCTTTTTGTTGTCTCTATACAAATATGGATAGTGTTCGGGATTTTCTACAGTTACTTCCATTTTACAGCTGTAATTTACGTTTATATTAACTGGTTCCTTTTCTAAAGTGTTTGTAGGAGTTTGTAAAGGCTTATAATGTTGTGCAACATCTAGAACTTTTGTTTTAAGTCCTTCAAGACAGTTATGTGCTAGGCCAAGGCAGCTAGTGCGTATACCAAAACAGTTGGCAGTTAGCTTCCTCAACCCGCTCAGGCACAAGACTGGTGTGTTACTTGAAATGCAGCTATCTAATAAAGGTTGAACTATTGCTCGGGGATTAACAGATGATTCAATGATGACTGCAGAACAACATTTACTGATTACAGCGGCCTTACAATCATTTATTCCAAATATAAGACCTTCAACTTTCCTGAAACAAAATGGTATTTGTTTATTCGGATGAAAGAAACTCTAAGATAGTAAAAAGATGGGTAAGTGTATGTAATCTAAATCTTACTTTATTTTTGGTGGTACCGGCCTCTCTTGTTTAGGCAAGTCCTTAATTTCAATCCAATGTGGTTTTTTGAAGTTTGGTATATCAACTTTATATTTTTCTAAAGATGATTCTATTATAGTACTGTGTTCTTCTTTTAATACAGGCCTAGAATATAAATAAGTATGATTAAAATAATAAAACTATTATTGGTCTGTTTTATCGGAACCAAGTTTAGTGCCTATCTATTATGTAATATTGGATACAATTTTGGTTGGTACGAGCTGGAAAATTGAAGTAAATTGATTTTTAAATAGGTATTATGTGTACCTAAGTACCAAAACTGAACTCACCAAAACATTGGATCTGGACGACACAAAACATTTTTAATGGTTTTCTTTACTTTTCCTTTGCCGGTTTTTTTCTTTTTTAATGTTTTTGCCTCCATAATTATAGGGACATTATTTTAATCCGCTTACTGAAATAAATAGTTAACACAGAAAATTTCATTGAGAAGCAAGAATAAAGCAAGATTTGAAAACTTAACCTAAAAATAGGCAAAACAAAACCATTTTGACAGCTAAGAATAGTGACAGTGAGATCAATGACATGACTTTGACGTATAACAAATAAAAAGCCGGGAGAGGACTTCAAACTCAAAAACCTTTTGTGGATTTTTGAAAAACTACCTACAAAATTACTTTTCGAAAATTAAATAGATCTAGCGGCCACTGGACACTGAAAGGCTGCCTTTGTTGATGTGGTGTAGGTGAAAGTACGTAACTATACTCCGAGTTCCAAGCAGTAGGTGATAACAACTGCCCCGCTGCCTGGTAAGTTTCGGACTATAAGTACCTCTATTTTTGGGACTGTAGGTATGTATGTACCTATAGTTTTGACTTTCATTTATAAAATAAACGGCTGCACTAGTCGTGCGCCTAAGCGCTTGTTAAATGCATGTTACTTCTTTTTGAACGTTTTGGTTATGTAACAGTTTTTCTTCTACCCTCATTTTTCATGTTCCAGGTGGTGAAAGGTGAATCAAGAGTCTCAACTCGATACACTTCGAAGCTGTTGGTACCTGTATCATGTTAGACAGTGTTTGCACTATTCAGTTGCAGCTACACTTGCAATTTCAATTACAACTGGTAGGTAAGTAGGTACTTACAAAATTTTACGTTTATTGAGATCTCTGTTTGTTTCTTGGAGCATTTAATGCTCGCACATTTTTTACCGCTCTACGACTATAGAACAATGAAATCTCAGCGATATCGAAGACCATTCATTTCGATGCAACTATATATAGCTGTGTCTCGCAGTTTCAGCCGCGTAAAAAGTAGCGTGCATCTAGTTTATTATCTATGTTATCCAGATCTCCCGCTTAGCTGCATATAGTTTTTTCGTGACGTAAAAGTAGGAAAGCGGACCCCGGGCTCTCGAGAGGGATGCAACCGGGAACATCGCTCGGATGATGATGATGAGTTTTTCGTGAAGGAATAACAAAATACTGTACTTATAGTGTAGGTACTTACCTACACATAAACTTTAACAATCATAATATTAGTAGGATAGATGAGCGTTTGAACCGCATCTACAAACATCTTAGTCCGACGCACTAAACTATACTGCAAGGAAAAGATTTATTTATTTATAGGAACTAACTATCCACGTACTATCCAATCAGAACCGCAGTTAGTTTTATAAAAAATCGGTTCAGTAATACCTATACCTACTTAGGGTTGCGATGAATGCAGGCATACCTACTTAGGATTGCGATGAATGCAGGCATACCTACTAAGTTGATACCTGCAATATCTGTCGATCTACCTAACCTACGTACCTACTTTCTGCAATTTCGACAATAATTCAAAATTTTATTCTTACAATATTTTGTTAGACTAGCTTTACCCAGCGATTTCAATCGAATAAGACCCGATTCCGTAGGGCTTAGGAGTATTCGGTGTCCAGCTTACATGATACTGGATCTTACCTAGCTCTTACCATTTATTCGTCTATGCTATTACTTAGAAAGAAACTACCTAGGTACTTAGGCAAACACACGAACTTTCACTTTTTTAGATAATAGAAATAACACAAAGCTCCAACAAAATTGGTTACTTACCTACTATTGTTTCAAAAATTTTACGACTTGAAAACAACTGCATTCCTAAATCGCTGCTTATAACTTACTAGGAAGTCGGTTGCAAAAAGGATGCGTTTTTTGTCCCATTGCCGTTGGCGAAAACTATTGTTCGAGGGTTTAGGGCGGGGGAAGTAATATAACTGCATAAGGGTCGGCCGTAATGAAACTTTTACCTGAGTATGCGATCTATGAATAGAAGAATATATTTGAGTCAGTACGTTGTCATACCCCGCGCTGTAGTGATGCCTCGGAAGGCAGAAAATTGGTTGTTAGTGGAATGGTCTGATGGTGCTCAGGATGTGGTATACGTGAAATCTGTGCTAAGTCCTAATAACAAGGAGCTGAAGATAGAAGACTCTATATCTGTGAACTGGAAAGGGGAGCCGAAGGCAGCTGTGCTGAAAGACCGATCATGTGAGTTTCTGTTACCCATAGAATTTGAATTGGCGGGATTGATCGGATTGGAATTTTGATGTGCCCCGGGTGTCGATTACTTATTTGATCAATGAAAATTATAGATCAATTCTGATTTGATTTTTAGTTTCAGAATACGATTGTTATATCTAGATTCTATTTACATGTTAGAAATGTATTCTTTAGGTGGCATACAATAACGGTCGACTCCAGGATACCATTTAAAGGCAACTGTTGAATCCCTTTGTTAGGGATCAAACCACTGCACTGCACGTGTTATTTATTTGAAAGGAAAGTTGTATGCTTAAATTAAAACTGGAACCGTAACTGACAATAGAAAAATGGACGATTGTTTGTTTGATGTCTAATAAAATAAATAAAGTTTGTGAAGATCACACACCGTCATCTAGCCCTAAGCTACTAAGCTACTAAGCTTGTGTTATGGTGACGAGACAACGGTTTTATAATATTTTTCTTTGTTTTTAAATACAAACATTTTGTTATCAGAAAGACACAATTTATTTATAAGTGTAATATTTGTTCCCGGCGGTAATCGAACCAGCAATCTGTCTGGTATTCGCCCGATGCGCCACTGTGGTTCGTCTGATCGTGAAGAGTCGGATGTTAGTTTGTTCCTACTAACTGAACCGGTTGCGATGTGACTTAGTTAACAAATGCAGGTCTATTGTACCTACTGTAGACTTGGATAAATAAATAGGTATATGGGTTTTCTTTTTACATTCTATAACTTTTTAGTCAGATAGGTATTGGGCTAAATCTAGTGGGAATAGCTTAGTTGATCGCTTAGTTTTCCTATTGCGAGATGGCGCCGAGTGACCATTTACGTACATAGGTACAGGTATTGCTGATAAATTTACCTATTTACCATATTTCGGTTGCTAAATACAATATTACAGAAATACAGAGGTATTAATTTAATTCTGTAAACCCAGCTAGTGAAAAACCCAGCATTTGTTTTAAATGCCTTTCAAGTTGCTCCAAAAAATTACGAACATATTTGAAACATAACCATTCTATCAACAGGTAATCGTGAAGAACTAGAAGCTAAGGTGGAAGCAAATCAGCCAGGACCTAGTGCTGAACCGGGATCGAACGAGGAAGGTGAAGATTTCTCCGCGAGCTGTTCCTCTTGGGCACCCAGTGACGGAGCGATATCTAACGATTCTTTGAATGTAAGTATTTATTATAGCCCAATAGAGGTAACTTTATAAGTATTTTCAGGTACTTGATGGAAGGATTTGGTATCTGCTTGAGTCGTACCTACCTATCAACAAGTTAACTTTCTCTTGTTCAATTCCAATAGGTATTTTACCTAGGTAAAGATCAAGAAAAACGTTAGTACTACCGTCTCATCACTCGTCACTCATACCTGAGCTAGAGGTGGTTTTCGAGAGATTATTAAATTGTTATCTTCCTTCTATCTTGAATAAAATCGAATAAGATCTTTATTTTACCAACGTGCCACTTTTCATGGTAACAATAAACTTGTAGGCTACATATTTCAATAAACTCGCCGACTAGCCAGCCAACTACCTGCAAAATGAACCTCTTTGTTTGAAGATAAACCTCTTTTACTTTAATGTTGCGGGGTTTGTTTGGCGTCTTTCAATGTCATTGTTCGTAACCTATTTTTCATTTTTATTTTCCTACCTATGTGTTTACCAGTTTTTGAGATTTTGTATTTGTTCATATTTTTATGCTTACCTGTTGTTTAAGAAAATTCTCGCAACAAAATGTCGGTAAGTAAAATTTACCCGGTCCGGTAACGTAATGATTTGGAGATAAATATGGTTATTCATGTGCGCGTGCGTTCGAATCCCTACTTGTGTGAGTTTTGGAAAGGATCATAGGATCCTTTTAGAAAATAAAATTCATTTTTATTTTCTTAATTTCAGGAAAACCCAGCTAAGAAAGTCAAATTGGAGAAAACTAAACGCCAATACGTAAACAGGCGCACGAGCAAGAAAGTGATGACTCCATCGCATCGAGCAAAGGCGGTAATTCCCAAGAAAATGCAGAACCAACAGGCTAATCCTACTAAACACGAGACCGGTTTGAGCGGTCGGAAACGGACACATAATGAGACCCTCTGCAACAATTCTTTCAATAATACTGCACCGGATTCTACAATTGTACCACATAAGCAAAAGAAAAATAGGAACAGGAACCTCTGCGAAATAGACATTGAAGACCTGGAACAAATCGGCGAAGGTTTCCGCTCTCTGTTTCAAATGATAGAAGATCTTAAAGAACAACATTTGAATCCAGGACAGAAAATATTGTATCCAAGTAATACTACGCCAAAAATCATGTTTCCCAGTAAACATTACCAAAATGCATCCAGCTCAAGTTGCAATGTAAATATTGATAAAGACGAGTTTCCAAAAGTACTCTATCCCAGTAAGCAAATGAATCAAAATACAACCACTCCAAAAATTGCCAAAAACTTACACCAAAACAAGTCAAATTCAGTTAAAGGCAAAAAGTTGAAACAAAATACACCAAATTCACATATTGGCACAAAAATGATGCAAAGAACGTCGACTCCCAACGTATACAAACAAAATGTTAGCAAAAGGTCGCACCAAAGTACGTCAACTTCAACCGCTTACGATGCAAATAATGGCGGATGTTCGTACCAATCAAATTCAGGACATAATTCATATATGTTTGACCTACCTATAGTGGAAGCTATAGATCCTACTGAGGAAATCGAAGATATACCCGAATTTGAGAATGAAGAATTCAATAGATCGGATGACAATGTCCTCATTACTAACAAATACGATAAACAGTACTTGCGACAATCACCTGAGGATAATAAAAAGTACTCTCGAAAGTCAACTCCAGACGATAAGCAGTACTCCCAAAAACCAACTCCAGACAATAAGCAGCATTCCCACAAACCAAATGAGGACAAGAAGCAGTCCTCACGAAAACCAACTGAGAATAACAAGCAGTACTTGCAAGAACAAACTGAAGATAATATCCAGCACTCTCAACAACCAATTGAGGATAATAAGCAGGACTCAAACGAACCAATTCCTGGACCATCTAAGATTGACGAATGGGTAAGAATTTATAAAATCTATGCTTATCTATACTAATTTTATAAGGCTGAAGAGTTTGTTTGTTTAAACGCGCTAATCTCAGTAACAAATGATCCGATTTGAAAAATTATTTCAGTGTTGGATGGTCCAATTATTGAGGAAGGCTATAGGCTTTTGATTCACAGGATCGGGACTTACGCGGGTTATATATGGGTAATGTTGGTAAAAAATGCATACATATTATGTATGCAGATTGGGGGTAATCTCCGAAACCACTGGACCGATTTTGATGCAATTTAAAATGAAGATACATTGAATCTTGAGGAGTAACATGGGCCACGTTTTATGCCTGTACTTTCACGGGATCCCAATAAGAAATTAATCTCTTGTTTTAGATGCCGATTGGAACCGGAGCAACTTTGATCCCTGCAGACCAATACAGAAAAATAAATTGGAAAACTTATACAGTAGCAACAAGAGGCCTGCTGTTGGCTGCATTTCCGAGAAAGTGAGTAGATATACTGCGGCTAAATTTGTTCTACCTGATGTCCTCTAATACAATTTTTCACCATGCATGATGCAAACCAATCAAAAATCATAGTAAGGTTAGATCGGTGAACATGCAGCATTATGGATACAGTTTATCGATAGAAGTGCATTGCAGCACTGCACACAATAATACTCATAAGTGGGATAGAGCGAAATACTTTCTGCACTGCTCCCACGTTTTACGACCCACATGCAGCGAGTGAGAAACTGTACCATAGTGTTAGCAAGTAATACTTTTAGCTCTTTTGCAGATTTCGAACAGGCATATAAGTTTTCTAATATAAGTCTTTTTTGTTCGTAGAGTGCTAGCAACCCATTCATTAACTGGGAAGAAATCGCCAGCCTTCCAAAACAAGCCCGCCAAGATGTGCTTGGATCCTAAAATTGTAACTGATGTCATTTACGAAATCCAGGACCGATTTGAAGTCAGAGAAAGTTTTATCAGGTAGGTTTGTCTATTTTGAATTAACACGCTAAGCATTAATGGGGTAGACTTAATTATTTACAGGCTTATATTATTATATAGGATGTTTATTTTTTTGCAAACGGACAAGGTTTAATTCGTGGTTAGGGTAGTGAATTTTTCAAAAATCTAACTATGCCATTTTAGTTTTTGTCAAAATCGGGGATCAACTCTTTTCAGCATTTTTAGATTTCTCTTATAGTATAGGATATGCCCTTGTTTAAATGGTTCATTCTGTATATTTCCGGACATTATATCTATGAACTTTGACATTTTCAGGAGCATCATAACAACAAAGTGCGCAGATGAATGCAAAATGTACAAAATGAGGAACAAGAATAAAGCAAACCGTGAAAATGAACCACCACCGAACATAAAACACGAGGAAAATAAACAAGCGTGATTGTGACTAATGAATGACTGACGACTGATGAGTGATGGATGACTGACGATCTGACGACTGACGATGGATAATTTACACTGGTCATACGAATTTAATTTAATTGACCAAATAATAATTTGAAAGGGAGTTTTATTGATTTGTTTGCAAATTCATTGAAATATGTTATTTTGTTTAGATTTAGAATAATATTAGGGCCGATGGAGATGACAGACTTGTTAGAATTGACCGCAACATCACTGCATCATACGAACGACTTGCTAAGCTTATAAGAATTGGCGACGAAAACTATTTGAAATGGGATATTTAGACAGAAACGACAAACAATTTTCTTACGCGTGAAACTTTTGTGTTGGCCGTACATAAATGTCATGTCATGACGTATCTATTGAAGTTGTAGCTAACTCGATTCAATTTAAACTAATTTATATTTGGTTAAATTCTTAGTTGAATGATTTCTTTATAGTTCTTTCTTCTCGCATAGTTTCTTTATGCGAGTATCTTTACCAAGAACAGAACTTCTCGTTTTCAACAATTTTAGTTCCTTGTAAGAACTTGTATGATACAGTGGTGTTTTTCCCTGATAAAGTCCTTTGTCTGCACCGACTCTAAAGCCTTTACGTTAGCTCAAATCCACACTACTCGAAGTTAACTGAATACGATAGCATTGAAAAGCGCTTCGGACGTCTTTTGAAGTCCGAAGTGCCTTTCTAACTCGGTCTTTTAAAACTTTGTCTGACAAAGACTTCATTTATGACTTGATAACTTCACGAGCAGTGTGGATGTTTAAAAGGACAGTCTACCTACTCTTTTCTCCATACAAACGTAGTCGACTGTTTCCTCCCTGAATAAAGATATTAGAAAAAATATGTTTATGCCATTAGTCCTATATCAGCCATGACCATGCCCCTACGTTTTGTTTTTTTTTTTCAACTTCTAATTTTTCTATTTTAATTAGAATTTAAAAAAAAAACGTAGGGACATAGTCATGGCTGTTAGAGGACTTATGGCATAAAAGTATTTGCTCTAATGTCTTTACCCCGGGAGGAAACAGTCGACTACGTTTGTATGGAGAAAGAGTAGGTAGACTGCCCTCGTTTAATTTTATACTTCTATGACGATAACGAAATGTTCGATTACCTCAGTGCCTATTCTATTATTTTGTTAACCTTTTACTGTGAACATTGCATTGTTCTAATTAGAAGTAGTCGTATTTGTTTTATTACGAATTTACTTCCTAGCAAAAGCTAGTTTTCTAATCATTTTTAAATGTCAGAATGAAACGCTCTGAAATAAAAAGTTGTATTATGTAAATAAAGTTTTATTTCTCTTTTAAGTTACTTAAGTACAAATAAGCAAAGTATAAAAATGTAGATAATAATAATAGCATAATATAAAATAGGTAGTTAGGTCCTAAATATTAGAATCTTAAATTGGCAAGATTTTAGCAAATAACTGGTCTATCTAGTGATAAAGAAAGAAAGAAAGGAAGGGGTATATCAATATTTACCTAGAAGCAAAATAGATTATCAGGGTATTTGGTAGTTCCTTTTTATATTATAAAAAGGTAGTTCTGCTAAGGTATGGGTAGTTCTGTTTTAAAGAAAGCCTCGTCGTTAGCCGAGTAAACCGCGGGGCAAAATAGTAAAACACATACAGGAAATCATGACGGTTAGATATACTAGATCAAGATCCAAAGTCACTTGGTGACGGCTCTTGCGGGTTCGATTCCCGCCGGTGCTAGTATTTATGCGTAAAATAAATATTTGTTTCTGGTCTGGGTGTTTTATATTTATATCTATCATATGTACTTACAAAAAAAGTATTATAAAATATGTAGTATATCCGTTGTCTAGTACCCAAGTCTCTAATTTAAATTTCAGACGATCTGACGTTTTGGTTCTATAAATATGACGTTTTTTCTTCAGGAAAATGTGTCCAATCATAGTCTAAAATTAAAATACGAACTAGTGTTTAGTTTGAGCTGTAATTAAAAAAAACATAACCCCTTTCCTTGCAGCCGCGTAAAAAATATTCCTTGTTTGTTAACTGTTTACACAACACAACAACACATGTTAATTCCCCTGCTGAAATATCCCCGGTGGAGACAAAATGAGGTCCAAATTAGTGCTAGCTATAATGGCCCTCATAAGCATCATGTCATCTGGGGTGAATCGCCAGCCGCTCAGGTTCCCAAGACTCTGCAACTTGGGGAGGTTTTCCATGAGAAGTTCGACAGTTTCGCACGTGAGCCGGGGCGCGATGGGAAACCAAATCGCTTCTAGGTTGCTGAATTTGTACCGGTGGACCATTCTGAAAAGTGAATTTCGTTTGGCGTTAGTATGGTATTATTAAATATATAAATTGATTATTTCGACAATTATTATTGTTCTTACGGTGAAGGAAAACATCGTGAGGACCGACATGTCCTACGACTCGCTATGGTCCGAAGGCATGGAATATTAACCTATCCGGAGTAGGCCTCCGTGATGTCTTACTGCCTGACCCCTCTTCTCCCATTTCACATGTGGGGGAGGTCCCCTTAAATATGTTATTTGTTCTTTTTATTGTAGCACTTTGTTGACGTTATACAAAGCGTCGCTGAGCTAAGCCGCGGACAGACGGACTTGACGAAACTACAAGGGTTTCTTGTCGACTACGAAACCCTAATAAAAATGGCATAGAATTGGAACCGTTTAGAGCTCATCAGATGGCTCATAATAATGTAAATAGGCATGACAACATTGAAAACTGTATTAATACCATACGTCCAACAAAGACGCTTTTGCTAAACTTTATTAGCATCCACGTTTCACTACTGAGCTTAAATTAGATTGGTACAACATCGTAAGATGATTTTGTTGAACAACTGTTCATTCATTCGTGAATGTAAGCCAAATAGAATGGTTTTGAACTGAATACAATTTTGATGATTTTCGAAATCAACGAAACAGTATTATAATTATACTAGCTGTGCCCTGTAGTTTCGCCGGCGTAAGTCTTGATCCCGTGGGAATTTCGGGATAAATACTAGTCTTATGTTAATTCAGACCTCCAAGTGTCTGCATACCAAGTTCGCAATCGTCGCAATCGGTTCGGTATTTCTTGAAGGAGTAACAAACATATTATTCGTTTACCTACTCATACACACTTTAACATTTATATCATAAGAAGGATCATTAATATTAGAACTATACGAGTCTAGATCGCGTTGTAGATAATTATTGATTTTAATTTCCTCAACGTTTCGGCGCGTTGCGAGAAGACAGTGTGTCTTCTCGCGACCACGGCCGGTGTAACCCGTTTGGACGAAAATTGTGTAAGTTTAAAAAGTATTCGTAGGATATTTTTTGTACACGATAGATGACGGTTTGACCACTATCTCACATGGTAAGTGATGATATGTATGGTCGAAACTGTAGCACGCTCATCCAGAATTAAGACTACAGTGGCACAAGTTCCATCCGTCTTCCTTAGTGTTTGCACCGAGCTACGTATCGAAACACGGGCGAGTTCGCTTGGCGCTATTGGGTGGTAACAAGCCGAGGTCTCCCGCCAAGATTACACTTTTGGGATTTCATAAAATGCTTTGTCCTGACTCAATAACCGATGGATCAATGCACAGCCTAAATCGCAGATAGTATAGAGCAGAAATTTGACGAGTGAGTTCTGTAAATGATAAGAAAGAAAGATCGACAAGAAAGGGGTTTTCGAAATTCTTACGGGATCGGGACTCATTTGAGTAAAACCGTGGAACACAGCTAGCATTTCGATAAAATTGGTCTTGCCATAAAATATTGTGTTGCTTACCTTGCCATATCATTATCATCCAGTTTGACTTCATCAGCGATGATTAATTTCTTTAATTTAGGGCTGCCAGTCATCAAGTACTTAAGACAAGAAGGCGATAAGTTTCCTTGAATTATTTCAACGTGTTCTAAATTACTAAACGGCATTTCTTCTTCATGTGTCGATGTTTGTATCTGATAGAACTCTAAACTCTGCAGGTTCCTGCACGTTTCTGCTATCCTGGTAAAATTGAACGAACCCGAAGCTCCCGAGAGCATTAAAGTTAATATCCTATGACCAATATATTCTAGAACTTGATGCAATTCGTGACATTGGAACTTATTTAGCTTAATTTTACTCAGACTGGTCAGTTCTTTGAGCAACTGCATCACTCCCTGATCGGGCTCCTCTAAGTAAATGGTTTCTATTAAGGGACAGAGTGCAACTATGGCTTTCATCGTCCGCATGTTTGTTTGAACATCATGGATGTACTGCAATTTAGTCGTGAAGTCTGGAGGGCATCCTGAACTATGTATGTGATAAATGGCTTTGCCGACAAAATTGTAACTGCCAAGATTAGTGAGGTTTGGCAACCCTCGTATTAGCAGCGCCACATCGGTATGATCAATATTCTCCTCGCCGTACATTCCAATATTTACAACGGTCAAACTCTGAGTCAACGGTGCGTTGCCCTTCAACATCGCATCTATTCCGATCTCCGTGATATCTGTTTCCCCTGATACGTCAAGCAGCTTCAAATTCTTATTATACTGACCAATGCATTTGAGCACCTCATCGTTAGCTATGTGAGGGATATTCAAAACTGTTAAATTCGTAAGATTCTTGATCAGATCGTACATGAGCGGCAGATATTCATCCTTGACCCAAACTCCTTTCAGATTGAGAGACGTCAGGTGCTGCCCTTGTTCCACTAAAACCTCAATGACTTTTCTATAATAGGGGCACGGGAATACTCCAGTCGCTACGCTTTTGACGTTTTCTTTGAGCAAGAGTTTCATCGTGTAATATCTTATGGAAGGCTCGAGATACTCCGAAGATAGGATGAGGTTCATAAGGTCTTGGAATATGTCGTTTGTGGCACCCATGCTTTCGTAATAGGAGGAGACCATTGCGAAGGCGAATTCGGCGTCTTCTTCTGAGGAAACGCGTCCGAGCGCGTGAATGAGCTGTCGCGCTACAAGCGACAGCGTCATTTCTTGTAGATGCAACACCGGTAATCGCGGAGCCATTATCACTAATTCACTTTCACTGACTATCTACAATTTAACAATATCTCTTGAGCATCGCAGCATCCGGCTGCGAGTATCGTTTTGCTAGAGAAAGAGGTGAAAAATCCGTGGTTATTTAGCGCGCGCGCATCGAGAGCTGGCAAAGCGCCAGCGCACGTTTATAACAACACAAACTTGTGTATTTTTAGATGTTTTATAAAAGGTGTTTATAGCGCTCGGGGTATGCAATTGTTATTACAGAGATTGATGTTAACTTTAATTAAAAACGGCTTAAAGATATTGAATTTGCTTTCACATTTCATTGCTTTCTTAACAGAAATGTGTCGTCAATATACATGTTATTCTGTCCGATACAATATAAGTAAACAAGCTTTGAAAGGTATCGTAGTAAAGAAGGACCTATTTTTATTTTTTGTACATTGGAAATAGTTTCTTTGAGTTAGAAGTAATGTTATGCTTCTAGGAATCCCATAAGTGTGAAATAATTAAACAATTAGTATTTTATAATAGTAGTAACAACGCTCCTAGATGTTCATTATGTTATGTATGACAAAATAATAGAAATAAAACAACTATTAAATTAAAATAAACTCTTTAATTAACTTATACACTAAGTTTTAAATTACTTAACACATTTGTACAATATCTTCCTAGTAAAGATTTAATATTAACAGGACTGTCTACCTACTCTTTCTTCATACAAACGTAGTGGACTGTTTCCTCCCTGCACAAAGACATTAGAACAAATATGTTTATGCCATAAAACATGACCATACGTTACGTTTTTTTTTCATTTTCTAATTAAATTTTAATAAAAATTAGAAAATGAAGAAAATTTAAACGTAGGGTCATATGGCTGATTATAGCATAAACATATTTTTAACCCCCGACGGAAAAAGAGGGGTGTTATAAGTTTGACGTGTCTGTGTGTCTGTCTGTCTGTCTGTCTGTGTATCTGTCTGTGGCATCATAGCTCACGAACGGATGAACCGATTTGAATGTAGTTTTTTTTGTTTAATAGGTGTCATTTGCGCGAGTGTTCTTAGCTATGTTTGATCAAAATCGGTTCAGCCGTTCATAATATATGTTGGTTGAAGGTCGGAAATAAAAACCGAATGTTTTCAAATATGCCCGAGTGGGGTATCAAATAAAAGAGCAGGACTGTTGTGACAACAATATGCAAGTTTCATCAAAATCGGTTCAGCCATTCAAAGTATATGTAGGGTCAAACTCGGAAATAAAAACCGAATGTTTTCAAATATACCCGAGTGGGGTATCAAATAAAAGGACGTGACTTTTGTGACAACAATAAACATGTTTCATCAAAATCGCTTTTACAAAAAGGGTGAAATAAAAAAATTAAATTAAAAATTTAAAAAACCCCCGACTTAAAAAATCTTCAAAGTTAAAACAAAACTAAACTTTAAAAAGGCAAAAATAATAACCCGAAAACAAATTTCATGTCTCTGAGTAGGTATGTGGTACCTTACGTTCCCGCGTCGGGGGACGCGGTACTATAAGCACGGGTCGGTTACCATCAACTTCTGTGACACATTCCCGCGTCCCCAGTCGACTACGTATGTAAACTATGGAGAAAAGAGTAGGTAGACTGTCCCCTTAAATGTTTTGAAAATAGTAATTTGAGAATCTGTTTTATATATTCCAACCAATTGACAACATGAACACAATATTGTATATGGATACTTAAATAAACACATATAAGTTGGGTAAAATATTTTGATAGGGTATAAGAATATCTTATAATTGATATCTAACAATGTCCTGAGCACTACAGCGCCAAAATAATAATAATTTTATTAGCCCTTTATTCTGAACTGTAAGTAAGTACCAGTATCACATATTTTAGATTTTGTTATAGTATATCTCGTAGCTCAGTGTGCCTCTTGGCATAGGCCTCCTCTAACATTTTAACAGCGCCAAAATAGCAGATTAAAAGTGGCTTTGTGGTTTAAATAAAAGTGGGACTGTATAAATCATCTAAAATGAGATGAAACTGTTTTAATATCAGGAATAACTCCTTGTAGAGTGAGATCCCAGAAGTGGCAGACATCCATCACGTATTTTCTGACGAACGAAATGTGGTCGATTGAGTAGTTTTAGTATGTACTAAGAACGCATGCCTACTTGCTAGCCTGCTGCGACGGCCAATTCTGAGATATCAGGTCATCAAGATACATAAAGAAAATTACTTACCTCACGTTAATTCTCCGAGCTGATTTTCACGTATATTTTAGGTAATGTACTTAAAAATAAGTCGGCAATACTCCCATACACTTTCCTTCGGCCGTATTGCTTAGCAGTCACTTTAAAGCTCCCAAAATAATTACTCGACTTTACGTAAGTTCTGATGCTCCATTTTTATACAGGGTGTCCGGAGGATATCCCTGCACGGGCGGCTGGCGGGGAAGGGTTGGCTGCCCAGAATACTTTTTTTTTTTCTATCTCCAACGGTTCGAGCTGTACGTCACTTTTTAGTAAAAATTTAAAAATGTCTACTTTTTTGCACATTTCGGGGCATCGCGTCCACAGATTAAGCGATAGCATTGTTTTTTTTTCGCCATGTGTTCACTAATATTGATGTTTGTAAATCACCTTATTTTTTTTTTAATACTATAGTTAGTAACTTACAGGATGTCCCCAAAGATAGATTTAGTTTTATAAACTTTACTTTCTGCTAAGTTTGAGCATCTGTGGTGTAAAAAAAAATGTATGAAACCTGTCTGGCCGACTATTGAAAAAAAATGCCTATTTCATAAGGATTCTATAACAATATTATACTAATAACTTTTTGTCATAAATTACTAAGCTAGTGCTATGAATGCATCGAAGGTACTATCTTACATGAAAAAGTTGAAACAAGTATTGTACAAAAAAGGACACTTATTAAGATTTAATATGTCATAATGTTACAGCAAATGCTCAAATTATCCTCCTCTTGCTCTTATACAGCCCTTAACCTTTTTATAAACGATCTCTTAAGGACACGATTATAATTTTTTCTCCTATTTGTTGTGCCGCTTCGTGGACGCGTAGACTCAGGTCTTCAATTGTGGTTATGTTTTTTTTTTATACTTGTTCTTTTAAACACCCCCAGTAAAAAAAATCAAGTGGATTCAGACCAGGCGTACGTGGAGGCCACAATATTGGACCTCATCGGCCAATCCATCTTCTTGGATAACTTTCATTTAAATAGTTTCCCACTCGCACGGCATAGTCGGCCAGACAGGTTTCATATAGTGATGGGTCAACTCGAGTTGCCAACTCGAGTTAACTCGAGTTGCGATTAACTCGAGTCAACTCGAGTTAAACCTTGCGAACTCGAGTTCAATAATAGTACTATTTTTAACAAATTTTAACCTAGAAACGCATAATTGGTGGTTATTTTATTCGATAAATTATTTTTTATTTCGGTCCTATTGCCTAATCTCGGTAAGGACCGAAGGATTAAAATGTAAAAAACTACATGTCGAGGTTTCACATTGTGTAAGCCTCGTTCTTGCTGAAATATTGAAGTTGAAAAATTTTGATGCCCTGGGAATATTGCGATAAAAATGTATGTATGTAATAATTTAAGTCTCCAGCTAATTACATACTAAGTCTCATCAGAATCGGTTTGGTTTTTTTTGGCGTAAAGTGGCAAAGTTTATAAAATAAATAATTGGGTTACTTATGCCTACCAACTCGAGTTGCAACTCGAGTTAACTCGAGTTACGTGCATTTTAACTCGAGTTGACTCGAGTTACGTTTATTCCGAGTTGACCCATCACTAGTTTCATACATTTTTTTTACACCACAGATGCTCAAACTTAGCAGAAAGTAAAGTTTATAAAACTAAATCTATCTTTGGGGACATCCTGTAAGTTACTAACTATAGTATTAAAAAAAAATTAAGGTGATTTACAAACATCAATATTAGTGAATACATGGCGGAAAAAAAACAATGCTATCGCTTAATCTGTGGACGTGATGCCCCGAAATGTGCAAAAAAGTAGACATTTTTCAATTTTTACTAAAAAGTGAGGTACAGCTCGAACCGTTGGAGATAGAAAAAAAAAGTATTCTGGGCAGCCAATCCTTCCCCGCCAGCCGCCCGTGCAGGGATATCCACTGGTCTCCGGACACCCTGTATATGTCCACCAGACAACTATTTTAAAACTTTTTACAAGAAGACAGACCGATCCAAGTGGCCAATTACCCCCTAAACTCAATTTTAATGCCTTTTTGGTTAGGAGCGCGAGGGCATTAGGGGGTTAAGGAGATGATTGGCCCCTTGGATCGGTCTGCCTCCTTGTAAAAGGTTTTAAAATAGTTGTCTGGTGGACATATATAAAAATGGAGCATCAGAATGTACGTGAAGTCGAGTAATTATTTTGGGAGCTTTAAAGCGACTGCAAAGCAATACGGCCGACGGAAAGTGTATGGGAGTATTGGCGACATTTTTAAGTATATTACCTAAAATATACATGAAAATCAGTTCGGAGAATTAACGTGAGGTGAGTAATTTTTTTATGTATCTTGATAACCTGATATCTCAGAATTGGCCGTCGCAGCAGGCTAGCAAGTAGGCATGCGTTCTTAGTACATACTAACACTACTCAATCGACCACATTTCGTTCGTTATAAAATACTTGATGTCTGCCACTTCTGGGATCTTGGACTATTGTATTAATGTATACGAAAGAGTTAAAAATACTGTTTGTGAATCATTCTTCAATCGATTTGACATTTAAATGATCGCAGTCAATCAAATAAATGAGCTACAAATCTATTGGCTATCAAATATAATCTATCAGAGTGCAAGAATAAAGGGTGTCATAAAACTTAACGACAAGCATGGATGGACGCCGCCACAGTTACTTTCAGGGGGTGAATCTACATTTGACATTATACTATTAACTATTATAAAATATAGATGTTTTGATTTATGTAGATAAATGTAATGGCATATTCAAAAAGCGCGGGTATTTGATTTAAAAAACCTTTTTTTTTTCATACTAAACTTAATAAACCAGTTTAAGTAAGCCTCTGGGTCGAATGAGCGCCCACAAAATAGGAAGGTCTTTGATTGCCGGTCATCAATTTCAGACCCACCGCCGCCGATGAATCCGTACTCATGTACGGTCGTATATGACTACGGAACTCTCGGTGCGCGAGTTCGACTCGCACTTGACCTTTTTTTTCTATGTATTTCCCGGGTGCAAGTTTTTTATAGTGCTGCCCACGGTGCAATTTAAAACAGTCCTTAAAAAGTATTTCTTAAATTGCCAATCCAAAATACCAGTAATAACATTTTGTGACCCGACGTTCCGTTTTTAATTGACGCCATATTGTTTCTTCCGCCATATTGAATTTCAGTTCTCGGACATCCTCCAAACGTCCTTTCAAATGGAATGAATTTCGCTATTTTTTACAGTTTCGGTCAGAAATTACAATTAAAACTCTATAAAAAAAAGAACCTGCTATCGAGTCTCCGTCTTCCTTACACCAAATACTACATAAAACGCCTGGATCTTACCTAAAGTTTCACATTCAAGTAGGTACGGGCAAGTTCTTGGCGACGAGCAGTAGAATCTGCTCAGTACTGAAGCACCAGTTTGCTATTTCCTTCGAGATTTTACACCAATGCTCTCCGTGGTGAGGTTCGGCAGCTTTGCACCGCGTTCTTACGTCGTCTTGTTGTTGCTCGTTGCCGTTTAGAAGCTCGAATTTGTAGAAGAAGGCCCACGCGTCGCCTAGGTCTGGGTCTATTTTTACCTGAATAACATAAATTATAAATTTAATTGAAACGATTACAGAAACCTAATACTTAATAGTTTTTAAGTACCTATTGAACGATACACCACCTGACATGGTTTTTTTATAATATCGGGTCTGGTGGTCGCCAATTTTGGCGGGAATGCGTAGAGATGTATTGCTGAATTTTCATTTTCGAGAAATTTAGTTAAAATGCGTGTCAATTGTCTCATTTCGGGGGCATACTAATCAATTTAGTTTCGAGAAAGTGTAATGAAAACTAGTGCAAAGTAATTGTAAATACCATTTACAATGACTCCCCCCTCGACTTAACTGTATTTTGTATCTGCAAATCACTTACAAATTATAAACACACGAGCAGCCCCCGTGGATGCTCATGTATGCTGATGATATTGCGCTAGCGGACTCGGATAAGGGACGGCTTGGAAGGCGTGTAAATGCGTGGAAAGAGTCACTTGAGAACGAGAGCCATTGCTTGAGCGACATAAGCAGGAGCTGCGTGTCACGGAGATGAAGATGCTGCGCTGGATGTGTGGAGTGACGCGAAAAGACAGCGTCAGAAACTCCCGCATCAGGGGCAGCCTTCATGTCCGAGACATTGCAGACAAACTGCAAGAATGCCGCTTACGGTGGTACGGCCACGTTCTACGGAAACCGGCTAGTTACGTGGGAAACAAATGTCTTGCTATGGCGCCCCCGCCCGGCCGCGGCAGATTGGGAAGACCCAAGAAGTGCTGGCTTGACGTTGTGAGATCGGATATGCGTGCAAATGGCCTCACTACACGGGATGCCGAAGATCGTGCGAAGTGGAGACGTAAAAGTAGGAAAGCGGACCCCGGGCTCTCGAGAGAGATGCAACCGGGAACAACGCTCGGATGATGATGATGACTTACAAATTATAATACTTGACACTGGCTACTTCACAAATGGCCATAATCGGTATAAAATAAAAAAAAACCAGCTAGTTAGCGAGTAGTGAGTAGTAGTGTACTGACCGTCCGGTTGAACCACTCCCTGCACTTGTTCAGCTTGCGCTCCGTCCAGAACAGCTGCGACACGGCGAGCAGCACGTGCGCGTCGTGCTCGCACTTCTTGAGCGCGTCCACCTGCGGCCCGCGGGATGTACGGGGTTAGACATGTGTACTACTTGACTTGTGTTAAGCCGCGTATCGACTTCGCGATCGAAGAGGACGAACATTAGCGCGCGCTCCAGCCGCGCGAAATGGATACCACTTTGGAACGCGCGCCAATGTGTTCGTTGGAGCTCACGAACGTGGAGCGGGCCGTCTGGTATCTGGTGTCGGTTTTTAACCGCGCATCAAAGGTGGCACGCGCACCAGTTGCGACGGACGCGTAGTATTTTGTGTGTTTGTGGCGTTCCGAGCGATGGATAATCAAAGTTGCTGTAAATTAATACAACTATCTACAACTATTCAGTCTGGCCTCGCGCGCCAGGTGCGCTTGCTTAGCTGATATGGTCCAAATATTTGGAGCGCGCTCCGCGGAACGCACTCTCGGCGCGGTTATTCATGGCTCGCGCACCAGGAGCGCGTAGTCGATACGCGGCTTTAGACTGACATAGGGAGTCTACGTCGCAAAAGTAATTCAAGTACAAAAAAATATCAAAATATAGCTGAACCCCGCAGTCCCGGTCACACGGGAATAGCAGGATAAAAAGTATCTGTATACCAAATTTCAAAGCAATCGGTTATGTAGTTTTTGTATGAAGGAGTATAAATAAGAATACTCATTCTTATGATAGATTTTTCTTTTTTTTGTGATGCTGATAAGATTTTAAACTCATTTACTGGTTTTAATCGCGTTGCTGTTATTATATTAAGTATTTTTCAAAACCCTACGTTTCAAGGTCTTTCCAGACCTCAGAACGTGAAATCCGTGTGGAAAGATAAAAAATAGAATTAAAATAGGAAAATTGATTTAATTTACGTAGTGTTCGAAATCTAAAGAGACCGGGATATTTGATACAAAAACTTACGCTTTTAGTCTTCCTCTGCGGCCGCGACTCCATGAAGATAGCCTCTGCCCACAGCCGACCCGCCGTCGGACACTCTTGCAGCGCTTTAGCCATCACGGAGTTAGCGATGTCCGCGCTGCCGTTCCTTCGCTCTAGGCGCACGCTTTCTAACCTGTTCACGATATTATATTACACATTACGGTACGAAATATGTTTTAGTAGGTACACATTACGAAATGTGTTTTAAGTATTATATTCTTAACTGATAGTCAATCTGTGTGTTTAGATATATTTTGACAGCGCCCCAATATCTTTTTTCTTTTAAGAATATGTGCTAGATTTGATTCTAAATAAATACATACATCTTATAAATTTAGAAACAAGATACCTATCTGTAAATGCTAAAGAATCTATTAACTGGTTTTTATGAAGAAATACTTCCCAAAAATTTGTACCCGAAAGGACCTAAACCGATAATCTAGAATCTTACTCATATGTTTAGAATTTGTTTGATACGCATAAAAAAGCGTTGAGTTATATTGATTTATTATTAGACGAGTTTTGTAAAAGAAAACTATATTAAAATAGGTTTTCATCATTTATCACATCTCAAACTTATAAAATCCCTTTTCTTTTTTAGTCGGGGGAATACAGGCAGATTTTGTAAAAAAAAAAGTGTGGCACTCGGGGACTGCCGCGGTAAAGCTATTGCATAGCATTTTTATCAACTTGTGCAATTATAATATTTTTTTTATTTTGTACCACGTTGCCATGGTTACCATGTAGCTCGGACGAGCATGGTAACATGGGAACATGGTAGGCGGAGTGGGGGGTGTTGGGTTTTTTCGTTACGAAATTTCTTCATTCAAAGCTCAAAGCCTGCGATAAAAGCTATGCAATAGCTTAAAAATGGTTAAATTTAATTTGGTCTTTGTTTTTTGTTTTCGTGATATTGTGCATCTTACATAATAACAATCTATAATCTCACCATAGTTCAGGTGTCTTCGGATTCCTAAGTCTTGCCTTCTCTAGAACAGATCTTGCTTTAGTTATGTGCTTTAGTTTCTCTTCGAGTCGAGATAGTAGGATCCACATTGGTATACTTGTTGGACACTTTTTCAACTGAAATAATAAATAAAATAAAATAAAATAAATTTTGTGATCACACTGCGCATATTTTTTATCTTTTTTAAAACATACATCTATCTAATATATAAAATTTACATGTCACAGTGTTAGTTACCGCACTCCTCCGAAACGGCTTGACCGATTTTTATGAGATTTTGTATACGTATTCAGTAGGTCTGAGAATCGGCTACTATCTATAATTTATAAGGCAAAATAACGTTTGCCGGGTCAGCTAGTATTTTTATAGATAAAGAGACACCCAGACCAGGGATCAATATTTATTTTAAGCATAAATAAATACCTACACCCGGCGGGAATCGAACCCGTAAACTAATAGAATGATAGTTTCGTTGGTTTCGTTTTAAAAAAAACCTTTCACAGAATTAAATCGTTCTTTTTACTTAGATACTATTTCAAATTTTTGTAAATCTCTGCACTTTTGTTTAACAAATATCAAGGTAATTCATAGTTACTTTGAAATGGTAAAAAAGTATGGGTTTCACTACAAATATTATGATACAACGGGGTATTTACCATGTTTAAATTTGTTTTTTCACAGAGCTCGATATTTCGCCTGTAATTTCAACTGGCTTGTTCACGAGACTGGAGATTGCGGGTAGGTGATGACAGTCAGCTCCCCGTTGTATAATAATATTTGTAGTGAAAACAACCATGTAAGTTTAAAATCGTATAAGTATAGGTTTTAGCTAAATTAACTTTAATTTAAATAATGTTAACTACGTAAGCCACAGTAGCCTTTCAATCAGTAATCAATCTACAAAAGTTTTTAACTAATTCTGTTTTCAACCAAAAACCCCTTATGATCACTTCTCACGACGGGCACAGGATACCGTGGCCATATTATATTCTCCGAGACTTGGGCACATGAAGTAAAATTAACAATAATAGGTACATAAAGACTACTTACCCCTTGAGAGTACGTATTATGAGCGTCATCGTTGTTTCCCATTTGTTCCTCGATCTGTCCCTTCATCATGTGTAACTTAGCGTAGTCTGCGAACACCTTAATAGCCTCTTCTAGCAACTTCAACGATACATCCAGGTTGTTCAATGCCCATTCTAGTTTAGCTGATTTTATCATTACCTGCAACGGAGACAAATGTTCAAGAACTTATTTTTATAAATATGTTACAAGGAGAAATGCACCATCAAAAATTTTCCCGTGACAGGATTTAAACCTGTGCCCCTCGCTTGCCGGTCGCGAGGTCGGGAACCACTGCGCCACACGGAAACCCACGTGACATGGTAAATTAACGATTATTCTTTGTAAAATATTATGATCCTTCTAAAATATTCTAGCGAAATGCCGTGAGCAATAAACATAAAAATATTCGTTTGATATTCTAAATTCTACAATTTAAAGTAGCGTAGTTGGTAGGTTTTATGAACTGGTACTAGAGGTACTAGGTCCTTTTCCGCAAAATAAATACAAAAATACATTTTTGAGGCTGTATAGTTTTGATTGCAGTTCAGTTGTAAGTTATAGTTTCTTTTTGAGTGCATTGTTAGTGTTGAAATGTTTGAAATGAGATTTTGGATTATTCTAATACATTTTACCCCCAGAGATTAGACTTACCCTCGGCGTCGGGGCCGAGGCTCTAGCCTTGGCGAGCAGTCGTCTCGCTCTATCGTACTCTTTGTTCTCACTCTCCAACTTCACAGCCGCCAACCAGATCTCCTCGGAGTTGGGGTTGGCTTGGAACGCCAGCGACAGGATGCCTCGCGCTGCTGGCACGTCGCCTGACAAACAAATATACTATTTTAGGCAGAGAAATGAGATCATAGAAGCGCATTGTTCTAAAAAACGGTGACCGAACTTTGACATTAAATTCAACAGCTGCCTTCTTCGATTTTACTTAAGATTACATTCGTACATCTCCCTCTTGCTTCAAACTCGAGGTATTTTTTATGGTTGTCAGTATCGCCCGCCGGTCCCTCATTTTCAATCGTATGGGTCATTTAACGTTGAATTTAGGCCTAAGAATTACTTTCAGATAAGATGTAAATAGAAGTCGCGCGGTGGCGGATAAACTGCTAGATCCCTAGGAGGTATGGTACTCGGTAGGGAGATAAGGATGCTAACCTGCCAGCCACTTGGACTTGGCCCCCATGAGCCACAGCACCTCGGACTTGGGGCAGTGCGCCACGGCGCGCTGCAGCAGTGCCTCGAGGCTGGCGCGCGAGCCGCGCTGCTTCTCCAGGTAGGCGGCGCGCAGCCAGATCGACTTCTTGGACGGGAACACGGACAGCGCGTAGCCGTACACGGCGCGCGCGCACTCGTACGCGCCCTCCACGCCGCACTGCAAGTTATACCACAGCCGTTATAGAGCTTACTAGCGGCACATGAGTAAGGAATAGGAACAGAGACAAAGCTTCATACAACGACGCTGCGAGCGGCTACCAGTCTAAACGGATTGCTTTGAGGACAAACATCACGGTGTACAACGAACGTTGTAATTGTGTGTCCTCAAAGCAACCCGTTTAGACTCGTAGCCGCTCGCAGCGCCGTTGTATCAAACTTTGTCTCTGTTCCTATTCTTTACTCATGTGATAGCGGTCTGCCCTGACAAGGCACGGATGTGTATTTACAACCCTTCCTCTTGAATCACTCTATCTATTAAACGGGTGCAATACTGAAACTAAATATACTACAAAATGCCTTTTTATACAACGTTCACAGTTTTTTTTGTCATGAGACAATACAAATTTCTTTAGAGGTTATGTGGGTTATCCCTAAGAGATAGACATATACTATCGTATACCATCGTGTATGTCAATCTCATAGGGTTAACCCAGCAGGGCGGGTCGCTTGTACCTACACAGTTAGAAAATATTTTTCCTTTTTACAGACCTGTGTCATACATATTAAAATTGAATAGTACTTACAGCCTCAGCGTCTTCCATCCACGTGTGCTTCTGATCTTCTGGGTCTATTCCGTGGCCGATTACAGCTCGAATTATAGCCTACAACCAACAGACAAAACTCAATCATACTTTTTGATAAATAAGGTTCAAAATAACTTAGCAATGTAAATTTTTACCAGTAGTAGTTTTAAAAAGTAGCAAATATATAGATGTAGTCTTATTTTATTTAAATTGTTCTTATTTCCAATTGCATATACAGACATATATTTAAGTTGGTTAGATACCGCAAACGTATGTTCCTTGTGTGCCGAATTTAGAAACACAATTTTGAGTGAATCCTTTTCGCAGAGTAGAAATGTAGAAATACGAATTTTGTTTTTAGTATTTGTTGTTGTAGCAGCTACCGAAATACATCTTTTGTGAATTTCAACCGTTTAGCTATTACGGTTCATGAGATACAGCTTGGTGACAGACGGACGGTCAGACGGACAGACAGCGAAGTCTCAATAATAGGGTCCCGTTTTTACCCTTTGGGTACGAAACCCTAAAAATGAACTTTATATACAGTGGTGGTCATATAATTAAGAACGCTGATATAAAGGGAAGATTTTTTCCAACTAAGATGCAAAACTAATTGTATGCATTTGTTTTTATTTCTCTCGGCATCGTAAAACATTTCCATATTACCACTGTATTCATTGATACACATGATTGGCTAAAAATCAATAGGCAAACTTTTTACACTACTTTTAAACAAAGTATTCCTTATTACTGGCTGGTCACGTAATTAAGAACGCTAAGTAGTTTATACCTTTATTCAAATTTAAATAGAGAACACTCAGTCGATTTGTTACTGTTTGTATAATTTTGGCGCCATTACGTGCTGTAAAAGATTAAAGATGATTGCTTCTTTAGAAAAAACAATGGGAAAAAATAAAAGTTGTGATAAATCTACAAGGGAAGTAATAATAAAACTTCGCCGGAAGAATTGGTCTTATAAAAAGATAGCCGACCATCTGCAATGTTCAAAAACGATGGTTTTCCAAGCTGTAAAGCATTTTGCTACGTATCAAACTACTTCGAATGTTCCACGTGTACCTAAACAGAGAAAAACAACTCCTCGAGATGACCGAAACATCGTTCGTATGGCAAAACAAAATCCTTTTAAAGGGTCCAATGAGCTTAGAAAAGAATATTTTGGTGAAAACAACCCTTCAGCAATCTCAGCACGCACTATTCGAAGACGTTTGGTAGAAGAAAAATTGCACGGTAGGATAGCAAGAAAGGTACCCATATTAAAACTTTGCCACAGGCAAGCCCGGCTTGCATTTGCGAGAAAGTATGAAAACTGGACTGTGCAACAGTGGAAAAATGTACTTTTTTCTGACGAGACGAAAATAAACAGAGTATGTTCTGATGGAAAACGATATGTACGACGTCCCCCGAATACAGCATTCGACCCAAAGTACACGAAAGTTACATTAAAGCACGGTGGTGGAAATGTGAAAATTTGGGGTTGCTTTTCTGGACATGGTGTAGGACCTGTAAAGTTGATAGAAGGTAACATGGATCAGTTCCAATACAAAAATATACTGGAAGAAACAATGTTACCATACGCTGAAGACGTTCTACCGGTCTTTTGGACATTCCAGCATGACAATGATCCAAAGCACACTGCACGCACCGTAAAGGAATTTCTTACAGCGCAATTAGTTTCTGTCTTAGACTGGCCTGCTAACAGTCCAGATCTAAACCCAATAGAGAATCTGTGGTTTGAAGTAAAGAAAAAGGTTTCAAATACAAAGTGTGGAAATTTAAGAGAGCTGTATGACGTTTTTTTAGAAGAATGGAACTCTATTTCTCTTGCGAAATGTCAAAAATTAATAGAGTCAATGCCTCGCCGGTGTAAAGCTGTAATTGAAAGCCGTGGATATGCTATTAACAATTAATTTTAGTTAAATATTTATTAAAATCTTTTTATGTTTCCTGTGCTACATAATATTGTGATTTTTAAAATCTAAGTGTCATACAAAACAATTCCCGAGCAGTTAAATAAATCGTTCTTAATTATTTGTCCAGTTTCAGTACTATTTGAATGTGTTACTTTGATAAAATAAATAAAATGTGCAAAAAATAGTTAGCGATTTCATACTTTATTCTTAAGTCAGGTTGCTCTATTAATGTGACTATTATATAACATAACTAGTTGCTTCTCAGAAGGTACACATCTCTGTGTATGATACGATTTAAATAAAAAACTTCTAGAACTTCAAATCGTTCTTAATTATATGACCACAACTGTATAGTGAAAAAAAGCGTATTTTGCTGGTGTCTATCTACATAGATATCTATATCTCGGTCTGTAATTACCTGGCAAGTATGAACAGCCCCAGACTTCTCCGCCTCCATCGCTTCCTTGAACCAATGTTCCCGGTTGATCTCGACACCGTTCGCGCTCAGAGAAGTGATGGCGCGGTCTATTATCTTCTCTACCATGTGAGTGTTGCCTGGGTAATAAAATATTCTACACTTTAGAAAAGTCATATTCAAACTGTGCTCCGCGGGGCCCTGGGGCCTGGGGCTCCACAAAGCCTACGTAGGGGCTTCGCGAAAGTACGAGAAATAAATATTCAATAGAAAATATCAATGAAAACTGGTGTAACTTAGTTTTAGTACAGAATGAAAAGGGATAGTTTCTTGCGATTTGCGAAGTTTCTGGCACTAGATTTTAGGGCTCCTTCAAATATTTAGCTTTCCAAAAGGGTTCCGCCATTAAAAAAGTTTGACAGCCGCTGATTTTGTAAATCTTCAAAAGTCAATCGACAAACTTTTTCTTAAATTACATTATGCTATATTTGGATTGATAAAGAAATCTTGTTCTACTGCAGTCTTCCTTCTTGTAGCTCAATGATCATGCTACAACTTAGACCATTATCATAATTTACCATCAGGTGAGAAAATGGTAAAATGCTCATCTAGATTAGATAAACTCTTACCAAATTTTAAATTAAAAAAAAACTACATAATAAAACAGAGTGAGTAAGATACAATACACGCACAATAGGCGGCCTTATCGCTAAAAGCGATTATCTAAGATCTAGGTGGGTTGATCATAGTGCAACACAAAGGAGGATCTATCATTTTTAATAAATAAAAAAGATCTTACCTTGAGCCTCTTCCAATTTAGCAGCAGTGACCCAAATTTGTCGATCAGTAGGTATATTTTCACGAGCTTTGTTGAGCACTTTCCTTGCATTGTCGTAGTTCTCGAGCCGCGCTAGAGCGAGCCACAGTTCCACACTAGTAGGACAACATTCCACAGCTCGAGAGAGAAGGATGCGTGCGTCTTCTGGATTTTCCAACTCAACTGCGGCTTTCCATAGACGCACTGAGTTGGGTATGTGTTCTAGAGCTTTGCGGTAGACTCGGCGTTTTGCCTGGGGATAAAATTTATCTATGTAAATAAAACTCAATGTCCTTAATGTTTACATAATTTATTTATACCTCTATAATGCGTTTAAAAATCGCAAATCACGACCTGCCGCTGCCGCTTACGATTAAACTATTTACATTATTTTACCTGTGGTAATGCTTATTATTTACATTAAAGAATCGTACTCAATGTTATTATGATACTCAAATTTTACACATATCGTCTATACAGGACCTGCATCTCCTCTACAGGTCTTCATAAAACTTGGTATTGTGCTTTAACACTTTGAATTTATAGAATTTTGTTGTCATGGGAGATTTTTTACTGGTGAGGTATTTTGTCCACTACGGTCCCCCCAGTGCTAATGCTTACCACTTAAAAGGTCTACTGTTCGTTTCGATTGAATGATATGTAAGTACAGCCACAGCTCCTCGCTCAGAG
>OY292404.1:15979436-16021909 GCA_958496205.1 Idaea biselata
GCCCTCTCGGCCCAATGCGAAGGCGGGCCAGTACCCCTGGTCCTAGAATCAGGCGAGGTAATCCCCCCCGCGAACCTGTCGCACGTGCCGCGCTGCGGGGCGCTGGCACCGCGCGCGCTGCCCGCCGCGCGCGCGCCGCACCGCGTAAAGTGCTTGCAGCCCGCGGGGCCCTTCATCTTCACGCCGATACACTTCGGCAGCTTGGAGCGGAATGTTAGGAAGGAAGAGGGGAAGATGGGTGAGTTATATTGCTAATCTATAAATCACTAGCTGCGTCCCGAGTTTCCACCCGCATATGTCCTGATCCCGTGGAAATATCGAGATTAAAAGTAGCCTATGTTACTCAGGTTGAATGGAGCTTTAATGATGCTTTGACATATTTAAAGTCCTGACTGGTCATTCAGGATATTAAACTTTATTTTAAGAGGAATTACAACGCCAACGACCTTGAAACTGAAAATCCCTGTCGGGCTCATCGAAAATTGTTGATTATTTCATGACGGAATGTCGTCGAACTTTTTTTTGTGTATGGATTGTAGGTGACATTGTTTCCTACATTTTGGTGTAGTTTTAAGACAAGAACCTCCTATTGGTGCAAAGCCTATCCAAATTTTAGACAAAAAATGTTAGATTTGGCTAAAATGTCGATAGGCTTCAATACGTTTCGACATATTTGTATGGAAATTGCACTAAAATATCGGAAACAATGTCGCCTACAATCTGTACACAAAAAAAAGTTCTAAGACATTCTGTCATGAAATAATCAACAATTTTCGATGCGCCCGACATGGATTTTGAGTTTAGCAGGTATAGGGCCCTTAAAGATAAACTAAAAAAAATCATTTCAGCAACATCGACAAATCATGGAACTATTTTATAGTATAAAAATAGTTTCGCCATGCCCGTCTGTCGCTCAACAGCCTAGCTCGGAAACGCTTAGTACTTATAGGCCGTAACTTTGCATGAGTAGACATACTGATTACGCCGACAGTCGGGAATAAGGTTGAGGGTTATTACAGCACTTGACATCATCTCACATTACGGGACGCGACTGGCGACTACGAAGTCTACGATGTAGCATGCTTGCCTAGACGTATACACAGGTTTTCACTGTCGACTTGAAGACTCCAAGGTTTGACTTTAGTCTCTGTTGAGCACACCAAAAACTTTTTATTTTAGCTGACCCGCTTAGTGACTTCTAACTTCACCACATTGGCGGTAAGTACTTGATATCATAAGCCTTTAAATACTTATAAACGCAAAAGTTTGTAAGTAGGTATGTAGTGTGTAGGGCGCTGCTAGTGATTTAATATTTTTAGAAATTTACCGAGATCTTCAAACGTATAGTCGCATTCGGCAACGAAACTATGGCATTTCATACAATATTTTGCAATAAATGTAGCACTGGAAAACCTGGGTCTTGAAATGCAAGACAGTTTGAGAAAACTTTATTTACATTAACATCCTCGCTAAGCCAGCCTCTAATCAGGAGACTATTGCTTATTAGTGGAACAAAAAATGCTAAGGATTAAAAACTTTTAAGTATATTATTCTTAACCATGTCCTGGGTAAGATAACTAGTGTTTAATAGGCTTTAAAATAATGATAATATGCAGGCATAATTTTGACTCATAGTAAGCCTCTTCATAAATAGATTAACTAATGAAATGAACAATGACTATCGATGATTAGCTAACTAAAGAAACCTATTATCTAATAAATAACTTAACATTAATTTAACTAGAATATATTCTAGTTAAATTAATGTTAAGTTATTAGAGAGCTCTATAGAGCTGATTAGTGATTACACTGTAATAGAAGTATTTACCAATTCCTAATTTCTTAATCCTTTTTTACCATTTGAAAGATTTTAATCATAATTTGGTTTCTGGAAATAAATGACATCATTTTTGATGAATGTGAATCTCATGGGAGAAACTTGCAGCTTACGGGACTTACGTTTGAACCGCAACTAGTTGATAGTAAATATTATAAAAAGAAAGATTTATCTGTTTGTTTGTAACGAATAGCCTCCGAAACTACTGAACCGATTTCAAAAATCTTCCGCCAATAGAAAGCTACATTAACGAGGAGTAACATAGACTACTTTTAAACCCCGTTATTCTCACGGGTTCGCGACTAACGCGGGTGAAACCGCGGCACGCAGCTAGCTGATAATAAATTGCTAAAATATCTCATTTCATGCAGATTTGTCTCATGTACCTTAACGTATCTCATTTCAGATTACCTCTGGGTAGAAGGCGACATCTGCGAAGTACAATTAAAACTAACAAACCCCCTACCCTTCGAACTGAAAGTATCGAACATGCGCCTACTCACATCAGGCGTTGTATTCGAATCCATCCCCGAAACCGTCATCTTACTTCCCAACAATCCAACTACTGTAAACCTTCACGGAACGCCTAAAGAAGTCGGCGAAATACAGATACAAGGATACTCGACACATACTCTTGGTGTCAAATCTAATTGTAGACTTAAAAACATGCCTATGCCACATAAATTTCCACCTTTTTACACGATAGAAGTTATACCTAGTCTTCCGACGTTGAGTTTTGAGACGATAGTGGCGCTCTCTGGACATGTGAGTTTGTCGAGCAATGAGAATGTAGGAAGCAGTACCAATATCTCATTGTATAATGGAGAGAGTACAGATGTGACTTTGAAGATTACTAATACTAGTAGTGTGCCGATTGAGTACTTGGATTTGGCTATACAGGTGAGTTGGCTTTGGTTTTTAGGGTTTCGTAAGCAAAGGATTAAATTTGACCCTATTACTAAGACTTATGGTATCTGCGTACGTAACGTTTCCCGGACGGGACTTGTCAATTTCTACATACAAAAATCCCGTGCCATCCCCTCCATCGTCATCCCGACGGGATTTTTGTATGTAGAAAGTGACACGTCCCGTCCGCGAAACGTTACGTATGCAGAAACCCTTACTTAGTGCATTTATAGACGATTCGCGTAATTACTCTGGCTAAGTAAAATCTGTCACATTTTCGCAGACGTTGATAACCACTGACAAGAGCGAGACATATGCATTACTTAGCCAAAGTAATTACTCGACTTTTCTATAAATACGGGGGTTAGAATTTTCAATTCTCTGTATAATTCAGGCCTCTGACTTGACCTTACAACTGCTATCTGACATAACAACCGTGACCACCTGCTTTAGTTACCTTCCGAAGCACAAAAGAGCTTAAAAATGTTTTTGCCACACACGTCACCTATCGATCACGTCATCCAAGTAAAAACCCTACCATGCGTTGCTTAACCAGCACGACTAATTAATGGACAAATTAGGTTAATTGGACTTAATTGGATTGGTTAACTGAATCCACACCACACTTTTCTAAAGAAAATGCCTTTGTAATTCAATTATTTGTCGATGTATGGACAGATTGCTTTATTGTACTCACCAACAATACTTACTTAAAATTAAAGAAAATAAAAAACCGTTTTGCTGTATATTCAACAATAGGGTTATTTCTATTTTACCATGGGTACTCCAAAACAAGACCATGAGCGCGTTTGAGGTAGCCGATACAACGACACTGATGATTAGTTTATTTTATGATCAGTGATCATCGTTCGGTTAAGTTCAAAGCTGGGCGGCGGTCCCATTATTTTAGGGTCCCATTTTTGTAAGAAATGTCTACTCGAAACAATGATTTATTATTAAAACATTATAGGTACGTTTTTTTTGTGAATAAAAACTTGTTTTATTGCACTCTGTCTGTAATCAGTAATCACTAGCGTGGTATTTATGCTTAAGTTAGTTTTGAAGAAACTGGTATTTTAAACGTAAACCAGTTCCAGGCATAACACCGTCTTGAAAAAAATAGAAAAGGTACAGCCCTATGGTAAACTATACTACTATAGGGCTACATAAAAATCACGTAAAACATAAAATATTCTGATTTTATGTTTAATTTTAATTACTTGAAATATTTTCAAAGAAAAATACATCTTCAAAAACAAACAGTCATACATACATAGACTGAAAACCACATAACCCTTCTTTGCGTCAGTCGGGTAAGAATACGCACGCCCGGAGACGACAGATTAACAGAACTTTTCAATATGTATTTTTCCTCAAAAATATTTCTAGTAAACATGCCTAGAGCACAAAACATTAGAAATATTTAATTTTAATTATAAAATTTCCAGTCAAACATGGACAATCAGTTGCAATCTAAAGTCTTCCAATACTCCAACGATGATATCCAATCAAAGCTTCCGATCGGACCAAATGAAACCACCAACATTACAATCAAATTATATGGAGAAGCTGATTTCCTTGACCTAGGAGGAGGTGAGTCGTAGTTTATTGACTTTGAAATCTGTGGCTGCAGCGGCCTACGTCTCGGAACAGTTTCTGTTCACAATTGTCTTCCTTCTGCTGTCATATCTACTGTTAAGGGGAAAGTCTACTCTTTTCTCTATACAAACTTTGCAAACGTAGTCAACTGTTTCCTTCCTGGATGAAGACATTAGAGAAAATATGTTTATCTAATAAAACCTACCTACGAGTACATCACCCATGACTACGCCCCTACGCGACGTTTTGATTTATTTTTTGCATTCTAATTTTTCTAAATTATATTTTTATTCCAATTGGAAAATGAAAACAACCAAAACGTCCGCTACGTTTTGTTTTTAACCGACTTCAAAAAAGAAGGAGGTTCTCAATTCGTCAGTCAGTACCTATGTATAATATTTTTTGTTTTCATGAACATGGCAAATATAGGTTTTATGGCATAGATAAATTTGCTCTAATCTCTTTATCCAGGGAGGAAGCAGTCGACTATGTTTGTATGAAGTAAGAGTAGGTAGGCTTTCCTTTAAGGTTGAGATTCGTAGTATTTCTTCGTACATTGATGTATATATCTATTCCAGGTGGCGAGACGTTATTCCCCAACAGCCTGACGTCAAACTACCCCTCCCGCGTGGGGTCCCCGGTCCCCGGCGGCGGCGGCGCGGCACAAACCTCCCTTCCCACCCAGAGCTCTAACACTCACACTTCATTGAGCAGTGCTCTCGTTGTCAACAGAACCTCAGGGAGCTTCCGGTAACCAACTATATTATAGTTACATTTTCCCGGGTCTTTATCGCGTATTATTTATTTTCTTACCTCGACGTTTCAACCATGTTACAATGACCAAGACCATTGTAACATGGTAGAAACGTCGAAATAAATAATACGCGATAAAGACCCGGGAAAATGTAACTATGTTTACAAATCGTGTGAATTTAAAAAGTTTAACCATCCATATCCATAAAAGGCTTTGTCTATATCTATAAAAGGCCTGACTGACTGACTGACTGATCAACGCACAGCCTCAACTGTTGATTGTAGAGAGCTGAAATTTGGTTTTGAATTATGTGATGTAGGCATCCGATAAAAAAGGATTTTTGAAATTCGGAATCGGGAGTTATGCGGGTAAAACCGCGGGACACAGCTTATCCTACTAATATTATAAAACTGAAAGTTTGTAAGTACGTATGTGTGTGTGTTTCTTACTCGATCATGTAAAAAACACTGAAACGATTACCATGAAACGTATGTAGATAGCTGGAATAACACATACGCTACTTTTTATCCCGATATTCCGGGTAAAACCGCGGGACACAGCTTATCGATTTAAAAAAAAAGCTAAAGATATCGTGTGGCCACGTTACTCGTCATGCCGCACTTTACGCGTTTTGATGGACATAGGACACGTATTCCATAACTAAAACGTCTCAAAAACGCTTCAGCATTGTAACATTTATCTAGAAAACGGTTCTGCAGTTATGCAACAATTGGTTGTTCATTATGACAAGCACTTACCTGTTTATACAACTATGTATTCCGAATATCTTTGGGTTTGATTTATCGTGTCGTACGATATTATGGACACTAAGCCGCAAGGAAAAAAAATGAGTTGCCCTTTTTCATTGCAAAATATTTGTAGCAAATCTTAGATGTATTTAATTTTTTATTATTTTACTAACCCTTCATAATTTAGCTTTAGCGAAACTTTGAAAACTTAAAAAATTGTTGAACAGTTTCGGAGAAAATCTAACAATAACGTTTTGGTTATGGAATGCGTGCCCAGGCCCTTGTTTTATTATTGTAAAACAATAGAATGTTGATCTACTTTTTCAATTCGAGATAAAAAGAGGACTAAATCGCAGATAACTGGCCTTTATCTATTTATGGCCGGTCTGGTTTAGAATTTCGCAAAATAATACCCCTTGTCGCCCGGCTACCAATCCAAAAGACAACTGGCCCTGGCAACACACAACATACGCACTTTGAGGACTGACGAGAAGATTGTTGAGCTGGAAGAAGAACTGAGCAAGTTACGGTGGGATATTTTGGGGTTGTCTGAAGTCCGTAGAGAGGGCCAGGACACGATAACTCTGAAATCTGGTAACCTGCTTTTCTACCGGGAGGGCGACCAACAGTCCCAAGGTGGTGTCGGATTTCTCGTCCACAAGTCCCTCATTAACAACATCATTACCATCGACAGTGTGTCCAGCAGGGTCGCATACCTAACACTCAAAATATCTAAAAGGTACTCGCTGAAGGTCGTTCAGGTTTATGCGCCGACTTCGTCACACCCAGATGAGGAGGTAGAGTCTATGTATGAGGACATTAGTAGGGCCATACATACCAACAAAACTCCCTTCAATGTTGTTATGGGGGACTTTAATGCGAGGCTGGGCAAGAGAAGCGATAATGAGTTGAAGGTGGGGAACTTCGGGTATGGGCAACGGAACCCTAGGGGACAGAGGCTGGCCGATTTTCTGGAGAAAGAAGGACTCTTTATGATGAATTCTTTTTTTCGGAAGCCGCCTCACAGGAAATGGACCTGGGTGAGCCCCGATGGTTCCACGAGAAACGAGATTGACTTCATTATGACCGACAAGAGACGAATATTCAATGACGTCTCAGTGATTCATAGGGTGAAAACTGGTAGTGATCACCTAATTGTGAGAGGCACATTGAATATAAACGTTAAACTAGAACGGTCTGGTTTAATGAAGTCCACGCTCCGACCTACTCGCGCTCAGATCGAAAACCCCGAGAGCTTTCAACTCGAGCTTTCAAATCGCTTTGATTGTCTAGAAGATCACGCGTCGGTGGACGAGATTAATAACAGGTTCGTGGAAACTGTCCATGCGGTCGGGTCTCAGTTCTTTAAGACTCGCCGTAATAGTAAAACTCAGAAGCTCTCCGACTACACTCTTAACCTTATGGCTGAACGACGCTCGCTGAGACTGCAGACCCCCGATGATGTTGAGTCACACAGGCAGCTTAATAGACGTATCTGGAAATCCTTGCGACACGATATTCGTATCTTTAATACTGCTCGTATTAAAGATACGATAGAGCGGAATAAAGGCTCCAAAGTGTTCGCAAGAGATATGTCTATTGGGCAAAGCCGAATGACAAAGCTGAAGCGGGATGATGGCAGTGTAGCGTCGACGAAAGCGGAAGTGTTGAGAGAAGTCGAAAAGTTCTATGGACGGCTCTACGATTCAGTGGCTGAGCCTGTTACAAGTGTGGCCTCAGACCAAAGAGCCAAACTGACCCGACACTTTACCGAAGATATCCCGGACATCAGTCTGTATGAGATTAGGATGGCCCTGAAACAGCTTAAGAACAACAAGGCGCCTGGTGAGGACGGAATTACTTCTGAGCTTCTGAAAGCGGGTGGATCACCGGTACTTAAAGTCCTTCAGAGGCTCTTCAATTCCGTTTTGCTCGAAGGTACCACGCCCGAGGCATGGAACGAAAGCGTGGTGGTGTTGTTCTTTAAGAAGGGTGATAACACCTTATTAAAGAACTATAGACCCATCTCGCTTTTGAGCCATGTTTATAAGCTTTTTTCTAGGGTCATTGCAAATCGTCTCGAACGCAGGCTTGATGACTTCCAACCTCCCGAACAAGCCGGGTTCCGAAAAGGTTATAGTACCGTAGACCACATACATACGCTACGACAGGTTATACAGAAGACCGAAGAGTATAACTTGCCGCTCTGTCTAGCGTTTGTGGACTACGAGAAAGCCTTTGATTCGATCGAAACGTGGGCGGTACTCGAGTCTCTCCAACGATGCCATATTGACTATCGGTATATCGAAGTGTTGAAGTGTTTGTATAAAAACGCCACTATGTCGGTCCGAGTACAGGAACAGAGTTCGAGGGCGATTCTATTGAAGAGAGGCGTAAGACAGGGAGACGTGATATCTCCGAAACTCTTTACGGCCGCTTTGGAAGACGCCTTCAAGCTTCTGGAATGGAAAGGACTGGGTATCAATATTAACGGTGAATACATCACTCACCTTCGGTTTGCCGACGATATTGTAGTCATGGCAAAGTCGATGGAGGAACTCAGTACGATGCTCGAAGGCCTCAATCAAGTCTCCCAGCGGGTAGGTCTTAAAATGAACATGGACAAGACGAAAGTCATGTCTAATGCCCATGTTGTACCTACCCCTGTTATGGTTGAGAATTCGGCTCTCGAAGTTGTTGACGCGTACGTATACCTAGGACAGACAGTCCAGTTAGGTAGGTTCAACTTCGAGAAAGAGGTCAATCGTCGAATCCAGCTCGGATGGGCAGCGTTCGGGAAGCTCCGCAACGTCTTTTCGTCTAAAATACCTCAGTGCCTTAAGACGAAAGTCTTCAATCAGTGTGTGTTGCCAGTGATGACATACGGATCCGAAACGTGGTGCTTCACTATAGGCCTTATGAATAAGCTTAGAGTTGCTCAAAGAGCTATGGAGAGAGCTATGCTCGGGGTTTCTCTACGGGATCGAATCAGAAATGAGGAGATACGTAGAAGAACGAGGGTCACCGACATAGCCAAACGGATTAGCTCTTTGAAGTGGCAGTGGGCAGGACATATAGCACGGAGAGCAGATGGTCGTTGGGGCCGAAAAGTTCTCGAATGGAGACCGCGGATCGGAAAGCGCAGCGTTGGACGTCCACCAACGAGATGGACGGACGACTTAGTTAAGGCCGCGGGTTCACGATGGATGCAGGCCACTTATGACCGAAGCATCTGGAAATCTATGAGGGAGGCTTATGTCCAGCAGTGGACTTCTTACAGCTGAAATGATGATGATGAATACCCCTTGATGCAGCCGATTAGGACAATGATTTTTACAGCAGCAGGTTATCCCTTCCTGCTTTGTTTCTCAGTCATTCATTACGTTCGCGCGTTCTAAGAAATGTATTAAGTAGTCCTCCTTTGTAAAAATGGGTTAAAAAGGTAGCCAGGTACTTATGAATTTGATTTACACCTTGAAAGTAGAACCTCAATTTTTTGTGCACCTAAGAGGGACATAAGACCTCAGTATCTGGTATTTTTAACTTATTTAGATCCACCCGTTCCTGCGAATATCATTGCTGTCAGACAGACGGACAAGTCAGTTATCTTTATTACCTATTTGGGTTCCATGAATCAAAAGGTATAAAAGGGTTCCTTTTTTACCTTTTGAGGCACGGAACTTTAAAAATGTTTATGTCTAACGGCTTGTTCTGTTTTTTTACATAGGCCGAGTTTCTATATTATTCAAATGCTATCCGTTTTATTGCAGACAGTAGGTAAGGTAAGGTATTTTCTGCAAGACTAATCTAAAAACTGGTACAAACGTGGTGAAAACACTTTATAGAACTAATAATGTGGAAGATTTTACAACAAGCATAAGAACGGGACATATACCATGTTTAACAGCATGTCAACCACTTTTGTTTGTCGATATTAAAAAATAAATAAAATGTTGCATCTTTTGTGTCAGTTTAAAATCGAAAAACTTGTTTATTTTAATTTCAAAAAGAACAATAAAGAAAGAACTTCCAAGAAACAAAATTAGCAACGCAACGTTTGGACCAGTTTTGAGTTTTGTATTGTAGAACATACTATGCCCTACCTTTCGTACCGAAAACGAATAGTACTTGTAATATTTAATAGATAAACCTAGCTTTAATGTTTTTTTTACGTTATGTTTTCAGTTCAACAAATTCCCACACTACTAGCTGGTCGGCTCCGATATCTGTCATGCCGCCATCGAGAGGTCGGCAGATCGAAGCTCAGGTAATTTATGTTCAATGAAAACAATTTAGTTGTATTATAAACATTGTATATTTTAAAAAGAACATACAAGTACAATATAAAATTTAAAACTAAATCTAAACTAAAATAACATTTTTTACAATACATACAGCCAAAAAGTGGTAATAAAGTACATAATTTACAAAAAAAAATACGTCAAAAACTAAAACATACAGCTAAATTTGCAATTCAATTTACAATTATCTCCTAAATCACAATTACAAATTCCAAAAAAAAGGAATTTTGCTTGTGATATCGACATTTTCCGCTAAAAAAAAAGAAAAAAACATAAATAATTATAAACCTAAACACAGCTAAATTTATAATTCTATCCTACATCACAATTACAAATTTCAAAAAAAAAGGAAGCTTGTTCGTGATATCGACATTTTGCCGATGATAAAACAAAAAAAAATACATCTTAAATAATTAAAAACTTAAACATATAACTAAATTTACAAATGTATCCTACATCACAATAACAAATCCCAAGAAAATGTAAGCTTGCTCGTGACATCGACATTGTATATTATTTACAATTTGATTACGTCAAAACCAATAATTAGCAAAAATTACAATTTAAAAGACAGCTAATATAACAATTATATTTTTAGACATAAATTCTTATACATTTAAACTAACTAACATACTACCTACATAAAAAAAACACAATACAAAATAAAAAGAAATATATTAATACAATCTACTGAGGAGTTCTTCGCTGCCGAAAGACTGATTGTAATGGGCCGTTCCTTTGGCTTTGAACCCTTGACCAGGCAATCATTATCTTCACCGCTTTAAAATTTATTTTCCTAACACTTTCTGTGTCACCGTACTTCATGATTCTATTTTGAACTAATCGGTTTCACCATCTTGTTGGGCTTCCGTGGCGATCACTGGCGATTCTGGCGATCACAAGACTAAGCTCCTCGAAGAAACTTGGCCATTCCACTTTCAGCGACAACCACTCGTAGTAAAGCAGAATCTGTAACAAAAAAATTCAGAAACTTAGTCATATAGCTAAATTTACATTTCTATTTACAGACTTAAACCCTAATAACCCGCAAAAAAGCAAATTACATAAAAAATAAACATTAAGTCTACCGACGAGTTCTTCGCTGCCAAAAGACTGATTATAACGGGCCGTTCCTTTGGCTTTGAACCCTTGCCCAGGCAATCAATATCTTCACCGCTTTCAAAATTCTTTTCCTAACAGTTTCTACTGTGTCACCACACTTCCTGATCCTTTTTTGGATTAACGAGTTCCACCATCTCGTTGGGCTTCCCTGGCGATCACTGCACTCTTGTCCACTTCCTCGCAAGTTCACGGCAGGATCTGTAACAAAAAAGTTCAAAAACTTAAACATACAGCTCAATTTACATTAATATTTAAAGATATAATTACAATTGAAAACACACACAATACCCCACAACAAAACAAAACAATAAAATAAATAATTTACAATTAAAATTCTGTTACTTACTATAAAATACTTTAAGTCTACCGACGAGTTCTGCGCTGCCGAAATACTGATCTTAATGGGCCGTTCCTTTGGCTTTGAACCCTTGCCCAGGCAATCATTAACTTCACCGATTTAAAATTTCTTTTCCTGACAGTTTGTACTGTGTCACCGCACTTCATGATTATTTTTTGAACGAAACGGTTCCACCATCTAGTTGGGCTTCCCTGGCGATCACTGGCGATTCTGGCGATCACTAGACTAAGTTCCTCGACGGAACTTGGCCATTCCACTTTCTGCGATAACCACTCGTAGTAATGCCGCTTAAATCTATCAGGGTGGACCATGCCCACCCTTACCCACTTCCCGGCAATTTCACGACAGAAACTGTAGCAAAAATGTTTCAGCTCCCAGCATTGCTCAGCAGTGAGCTTAAAAATGCTTGTTGCTTTCACAGTTCGGTACAAAATCTTGCCGTGAAAGAGCCGTCCTAATGCCAATTGGATCTCCAATAGATCCATATTGCTTAGAAAGAGCGATTCGTCAGACATTTTTCACGGATAAGTTACGTTAGTTTATCAAGAAAGTTGACAAAGTAATGTTGAAAAATAGTGGACTGTTGTGGTATTTATACAGGACCCATTACTACCTGATTACCGCTCATTAGCTGAGCTCAGGTAAATACGCTCGTAATGACATCGTACATAAGAAAGGGTAGCAGCGCTCCCGCTTTTACCTGACCTATTGTTCTTTTGCTGATTAGTTAGACGATTGTTCTGCTTCTGGCCACGAATCTGAATTCTCATATTCAGGAGAGTTTAATTATTAACAAATGTAAAAATAGTTATAAAACTATTTTTCTTTAATTTTTTTAATAAAAATAGTTTTGCTTTTGAAAAAATGCTTTCAAAAACTTTAGTACCTACCCGGCGGGATTCGAACCCGCGACTATTGGTAATCCGAACCAACGCGTTAAACCGCTTCGCCACGGGTAGCCCTCCAGCCGGGTCGAATTTAAGAAAGCACCTCTTCGTGTGTTCTTGCGAGTAAGGCCTCGTAGTGACATCTACCGGCGAACTTTGCAGATCGACTCGGCTTGTAACTTCCCATATTACATGGAAATGATTACAATATAAGATGACACATTCCAAACATGTAAACATTATTTCTTAGTGTTAATCCACACTAAGGAATACTGCTTTTGAAAAAATGCTTTCAAAAACTTTAGTACCCTTTAGTTTAGTACTTTAGTTCCTAAGTGTGGATTAACACTAAGAAATAATGTTTAAAAATAGTTTTAAACAATTTATTTTTAAAACTATTTTTATATTTGTTTTATTAATGTTCAGAACGAGCATTTTGCACAGTTAGCTTCTCACGGGAGTTGATAGAGTTGAAAATACGTGTGAATTTCTTCTCCTTCTTTTGATGTAATTTGCCCGTCAGGCCTGTGGCCTACGTTTGAAGGTACATACTTATACTTAGCTCACTAATGGGTTAATTAAAGACCGGGTGAGACTACCCACACTAGTTTAATTAAAGAATAGCTGCGTCCCGCGGTTTTACCCGCGTAAGTCCCGAACCTGTGGGAATATCGGGATCAAAAGTTGCCTATGTTACCCAGAATGACTGTAGCTTTCTAATTGTGATTTTTTTAAATCGGTCCAGTAGTTTTTGAGTTTATTTATTACAAACATACAGACACAGATTCACACAAAAATAGAAATCTTTCCTCTTTATAATATTAGTGTAGATACTGTACATTTTGTTCTAACATCAGGAAGTTATTTCTAGATGGTCAATATACTAAACACCTTAAATACAAAGACGTATCTTCTTCTATCTCTAATATATAAAATTTCCATGTCACAATGTTAGCGTACTCCTCCGAAACGGCGCGACCGATTTTTACCAAATTTTATATGCGTATTCAGTAGGTCTGAGAATCGGCCACTATTATGGGCAGTAATAACTTTCGTAGTAAAATTCACAATTTCAACAAAACAAAAGGAATTCCAATATGATTTCTACAAAATACTAAATACGACATGACACGTGTGCGTGCACTGTCCTTCGGTTGAGCTTCGAATGACCTCTCAAGGACAAGTACCCACCTAATTTAACAAACGTCACGAATTAACTAGAAAGGCTTTCTCCATACATTTTTCTTTGCGCATACGCAGGTAGTAACTACTTATATCGTACACAGAATTTGTCAATATTAATACAAAATCTTCAATCTATCAAAAAGATTCTAACATCCCGAGATTTGAACGACGTCCTCTCCGGAACAAAAGGCTGACCCTCTACAGTACCGGCTATCGAGTCATTAGAAATAGACTCGAAATTAACTAACACTTCAAGTACTTTGTGTATTCACGACACAGTGTCATTGATACGTTAACAACATAACATTAGTAAACTGAGTGTGATGATATGAAACGCTATTCTAAAACTGAAGATCTGTAATACGAATAACACATGTTTTTATCTCCTACTAGCTCCGCCCTGCCGTTTTATTTTTACCCATTTTTCATTTTATTATTCGGTTTTTGAAATATTGAGCTTTTAAGAGTCAATATTTCATAATATGACGCTATTTTTAGAGTCATATTATGTACGGCCAAATGGTAATACCTACTTGGATACATCATATATATTAACTATAGTAGTACATATAATTGAGTTTAAAGGAAAATTATCACATCTGAGCAGACTTTTAAAATTTTACCAGTAATTATAAGAAATAAAAAGTAAAAAAAAATAACAAATGCTGTTAAAAATTATTTAAAGTTAATAAAAGTGAAAATTACATTAGTTATTAGTTGTAACGACTTTTCCAAATTGCAATTCATATTATTTTATGAAAACTACGAAACCGTACGTTGGGCATGCATGCACCTGCCTATTTGTTTATATCTAAAGTTGTCTGAGGAAAACTTTGGATTTCATATATATTTTTTTTTGTATTTAGTTTTCCTATAAATGTTTTAGTTTAACAATTTCTCACGCTAGTTGTTGGTCGGTTTATATGTGATGCCGCCTTAGTGAGGTCGCCAAATCGATGTTTTGGGCACATCTTTAAAACTAAAACGAAACAAATTAAAATTTAATGCATTGTTATATTTTTCTCGAAGACGGTTTCAATATTTTGGATTTTTTTCAAAGTTTCGATTAAGCTGGTGCAATTAAATGTACCTACATAAAGAAATACAATTTTCAAACAAAATAAAACGAACACAGTAAATTACAAAATCAACAAATATACAAATTATTGGGATCGTGATTTTTCGTTCGGGCATTTATTCTTTATCTGAGCCCTTGACGACAGCACCATCATCGTGACCGTGTATTGATTACGTCGACAAACACTCGCATAACTATCTCCGCTCTTCTGGATCCTCCTTCGAATGTATCGGTTCCACCATCTCATCATTTTACGGCTTTTCTGGTGGTCTTATCTAAAAGTAAGTTCCACGATGAAACTTGGCCATTCCACTCTTTGTGACAACCATTAGTAGTGACGCCGTTTTAACAATTCCCATATTCCCATATTTCACCACTTTCACGCAAGTACGCGGCAGAATCGGTAACACAAATCCTTCAGGAAGCTAAGTTCCACGATGAAACTTGGCCATTTCACTCTTTGTGACAACCATTAGTAGTGACGCCGTTAAAACAATTCCCATTTTTCACCACTTCCACGCAAGTACGCGGCAGAATCGGTAACACAGATCCTTCAGGAAACTAAGTTCCACGATGAAACTTGGCCATTCCACTCTTTGTGACAACCATTAGTAGTGACGCCGTTTAAACAATTCCCATTTTTCACCACTTCCACGCAAGTACGCGGCAGAATCGGTAACACAGATCCTTCAGGAAACTAAGTTCCACTATGAAACTTGGCCATTCCACTCTTTGTGACAACCATTAGTAGTGACGCCGTTTAAACAATTCCCATTTTTCACCACTTCCACGCAAGTACGCGGCAGAATCGGTAACACAGATCCATCAGGAAACTAAGTTCCATGATGAAACTTGGCCATTCCACTCTTTGTGACAACCATTGGTAGTGACACCGTTTAAACAATTCCCATTTTTCACCACTTTCACGCAAGTAAGCGGCAGAATCGGTAACACAGATCCTTGAGCTCCATCCTTTGTTCATTGGTTAATTTGACGCTCTCTAATTAACTGTGTCATACAAGAACCTGCCTTCAAACAGCCGTCCCATTGCTAGTTGCATCTCCAACACGTCCATATTGTTAAGAACGAGCAGTTCGTCGCACATTTTGCAGTTAGGAAATATTACATTAACCACAAGAGAAAGCAATTAATTAATTATTGAAAGGTTCTAGATTATTTCCATGCATTAATATAACAATGTAGCTACTGAAAACCATTACTACCTGATTACTCGCTTTATTAAGTGCCCTCGGTAAATACGCTTAATGACATCGTTCTTAGGAAAGGGTTAGCTTTACCGTTTATACTTTCTACCTGCCCTAACTCCTTTGTGGGTGACTCACAAAAACTAGCCTAAATACTCGTTTTTAGGTGAATTGAAGATTGTAACAAGGCCCACTAATTAACTGAAAAGAGTATGAATTCTTTGCTTTTAAAATGTATCACTGTTTCTTTGTTTTTATGTCGTCCTGTTTTAAACTGCCGATTTTATCGCTATCTTAAAATAACGTTAACGTCAGAACATTTACACAATATAAATAAGTCTACACTAATAATATAAAGATGAAAGATTTGTATTTTTGTGTGTGTATGTGTGTGTGTGTCTGTATGTTTGTCATGAATAAACTCAAAAACTACTAGACCGATTTCAAAAATTCTTTCACCAAAAGAAAGCTACATTATCGAGGAGTAACATAGACTTTTGATCCCGATATTCCCACGGGATCGGGACTTACGCGGGTGAAACCGCGGCACGCAGCTAGTCAAAGATAAAAAAATAATTTTTAAACGAAATTAACCTGCTTCTCTACGGAACATTTATTTATTTCCCATACTAAGTCTATCAATTACAGGTTGGTCCCAATGCGATAGACCAGCAATAAAAAGTTATATAAACTTAAAAAAAATACTTTACAAATAAAAATTATTTAGGTACATAAAAGATTTTACATATCCATGTCTTATAGCTTATTGTAAAAAGTGCTATCCTAGTGAATTCGTTCAAGGAACAATAAAAAATATCCAAGTCGTTGGCAAGGAGGTTGAGAGTGCGCAGCGTCCGCACGAGAGGTGCATTTCGGAGGTGGTTAGTGCATGAATATGCATGAACATGGATGAACATGCCTAGTTCCAGTCTACGCCACTTTCACGCATGATCGCAGAATCCGGAGCAGTAATCTTTCGGATCTAGTAGTTGTTTATCGGTCAATTTGAATAGGCAAGAGGACATTATAGGGGCCTACGAATATTAAAAAGTTTTCATAAATGTCGCAGAACTCAAATACGGCGTGCGAAAAATTGAACTATGTCTCTTACAAAGGAAACGCATGTGGCTTTTTGTGCCTCAGCTACAATTGTTTTTGCTAGCGGCCAAAAAAAAATGCAATCAGGCTTTTTGACAAGCATTTCAGTTCGCTTAAAACCGAGGCTGGCCATTGGAATCCTTTACTCATACATAATTTAATATGAGTTACTAAATAGAATATTATTTTCCATCTAATACCTTTAAACCCAGATTCATTACCTCTACACAACCTCCAGGGAATATCGTGACAACACTATGATAATGCTATTGTCAGGATATTCCCTATTTATTCTAATAGGTACCGGGCCAAATAAAATAGCTATCTGGCTTTCTGAAGTGCATTTACTATCGAGTTACCAAATACCTAGTATATTATTTTCGATCTAATACCTATAAACCCAGAACTATTACCTCTACACAACCTTTAGGGAATATCGTGACAATACCATGATAATGATATTGTCTGCATATTCCCTATTTCCATACTTATTCTAATAGGTATCGGCCTAAAAAAATAGCTATCTGGCTTTCTGAAGTGCATTTACTATCGAGTTACCAAATACCTATATTATTTTCGATCTAAGGTTGCCTGGAAGAGATCGCTTTTAGCGATAAGGCCGCCTATTGTACCTATTTTAAAATTAGCTGTAAGTTTTTGTAATGTGTTTTGTAAATTTTTGGTGCAATAAAGTTTTTATCTATCTATCTATCTATCTATCTAATACCTATAAACCCAGAACTCTACACAACCTCCAGAGAATATCGTGACAACGCCATGATAATGCTATTGTCAGGATATTCCTCTTCGCCTTTCTAATAGGTATCAGGAATTACACAGTAATAATTGTAACAAGTCTAAACGAACCAGTTACCAGTAAACAACTGCGGCGGGTCGGTTCGAGGTCCGCCATTTTATTACAAGTACAGAAAACAGAAACAGAAAATACAGCAAAATAAACAGGTAGTTTATTTATGACCGCTGTCTTCCTGCGTCGATGACTTGCTATGCGCCGACTGGTTGTGCAGTTTTCTTCTTCTTTGGTTCCGTTGCTGTTTTACGGGCCAACATGTTCACTGCGTCTTCGTTCCGCTTGCTTATACTTTCGTACGCTGCGGTCCCGCTTCGTCGTCGAACGGATCTGTACCGCCGAGTGAACTCGGGGTATCTCTTGCAGTCTTCCGTTCTCAACAAGCCGAGGTTGGCCATAAAATTGATTTGGTCAGACATTTTGCTCTGTCAGGTAACGTCTGTACAGTGCAAAAGTTGATGAAATAATGTTCAAAGAATAATATAACTAGGTCTTTTTATACCGGGGCCCATTGTTCCCTGATTAGCCTCTCATTAGGCGTGCCCAGGTAAAAACACTTGTAATGATATCGTACATAGGAAAGGGTAGCGCTCCCGCTTCTACCTGCCCTGGTAGCCCTTTATCGTAATGTTCTTTCGGGGCTTAGGTATATTGTTTAAATTAAAACAGCAAAATTCCGTTTACTAACATTTTATTTTTAACGAACATTGAAAATAATTCATTAAATCACAGTAAAAAGGTAGTATGTAGCTAAGTCTTAACAACTATTTACAACAACAACAAAAAAACCCAGCAAGGGCGAAATTCGCGCACGAACCCTAAAATGGTTTAAAATAACCAATTTTTAAATTTGATAGGAAAATGTGAAAATTTTATTTTCGATTCTTACTCCCATACTCCCATCATACGACCACACCACTAAAAAAAACAAAAAAAAAACTGCACAAAGAAAATCTGAAACTTATAATGAAACTCTTTGGTAAGTGAAGACAGACTCGGTTCATGAGATACATCCTGGTGACTGACAGACAGCGAAGTCTCAGTAATAGGGTCCCGTTTTTACCCTTTGGGTACGGAACCCTAAAAAACAATTATGTGGACAAACACTACACTACAAAATAAATTATAAACTTTATTAAAAAGTACAAAAAAAAAAACTAAAGAAACTACTACTTGGTATTTATCGTTTAGTTTGTTTGTTTTTTGACAACTTTGGAAACTGACGTCTCATAACGCTTTGCCTGTCAAAGTCGTAACCGTTGTCACCACAACCGCTAGTCGTTGAATTAAAATTAAAAAATCACAACGTTTGAGAGGTGCGATTTTAGCATGCTAATGTGATATTCACAAATTTATTTAAAAAAAAATAGCGCTGAAACAGCAACCGTTACAAAAAATATTTCAGCTCCAAGCTTTATTCAGCAGTTAGCTTAAAGCTTTTTGTTGCTTAAACAGTTTTATACAAAATCCTGCCGTGAAAGAGCCGTCCCAATGCTAATTGGACTTCCAATAGGTCTTTGGAAGTACGAGATGGTGTGTACCTCCTAAGGGAAGATCTTCCACCGGCAGAGGCTGCGGCCCGACGATGTTTCGTCGAGAGTTGTATATAAGCTTATCTCGGAAATAATGTTGATAGTGCGATTCAGGATTGTACTAGTTACGCCATCTAGTTGGTTCTGTGGGCGTCCGCCACAGGTCCATATTGTTCAGAACGAGCAATTTGTCGTACATTTTGCACACTTACCAATCGTTAATTTATCACAAGATTTAACAAAACGAATGCGTACAAAATAGTAAATTGTAGGACTATTTTAACACGGCCCTGTACTGCCTGATTACCGCTCAAGTTAAATACACTCGTAATGACATCGTCCACTTAGTAAAAGGTAGCGCTTTTGTTTTTAGATAATAATAAATAATTTACCACGGTATTAGGTACATTGCGTCTTTCACTTCCACTAAAAACTTTCGACATATTCTTAATATAGTTGGTAGGTTGGTTGGTAGGGTTCTTATTTCGTTCCATTACGGTTTCAAAAGAATTACCGTTCCTTCTCTGAATGGTTTTTATCCATCCTTTTAACTGTTAGTACCTGCAAGTTGCTAGATAGTAATTTTTAGGGTTCCGTACCCAAAGGGTAAAAACGGGACCCTATTACTGAGACTTCACTGCACACTGGGGAAAGACTCGAAATTCGTGAGCAAAATTATTTTATGCTTCTAAATGCGTAAACAACTAATAGAGTTGATAAAATAGGAATAAAATAATAACACTAAGATTTATGCGTTCCATTTATTCCGAGTTACTATTTTCTACACCAATTTTTTGCTCTTGCTCCAGAAGTTCAATTGTCTTAGGATCTAGTTTTTGATTTTGGATTTTACGCCTGACCAATTGACACTATTTTTTGGCTTGACCAATTGTCCACTACATCAATATTTCACATGTTCCTATCAAATTTAAAAATTGTTTGTTCTAAACCATTTTAGGGTTCCGTACCCAATTGTGATAGTGGTACGGAACCCTTCGTGCGCGAGTTTCGCACTTGGTCGGTTTTTTTTATCTATGTATTACCTTCAAATCAAACCCATAATCATTTCCCCTACACAACCTCCTGAGAATATCGAGACAACAACCATGAAAATGGCAGGATATTCCCGATTTATTTTAATAAGTATCAGGGATTACACATTAACTTGGAATTCAACGAACTTACCTGCAAGTAAAGTTCTATCACAATTATGTTCGCACACGCACCTCGCATAGAAATTAATTTACTATGGTAACTTGCAAGTACCCAGTTGCAAGGTACTAGATAGTAAATTATTATTTATCTAATACCACCTACAAACCCAGAACTATTACCTCTACACAACCTCCAGAGAATATCGTGACAACACCATGGTAATGCTATTGTCAGGATATTCCCCTTCGTCTTTTTAATAGGTATCAGGAATTACACAATAATTGTAAGAAATCTAAACGAACCAGTTACCAGTAAACAACTGCGGCGGGTCGGTTCGAGGTCCGCCATTTTATTACAAGTACAGAAAACAGAAACAGAAAATACAGCAAAATAAACAGGTAGTTTATTTATGACCGCTGTCTTCCTGCTTCGAAGACTTGCTATGCGCCGACTGGTTGTGCAGTTTTCTTCTTCTTCTTCTTTGGTTCTGGAGTTGTTGTACGGGCCAACATGTTCACTGCGTCTTCGTTTCGCTTGCTTATGCTCTCGTACGCTGCGGTCCCGCTTCGTCGTCGAACGGATCTGTACCCCCGAGTAAACTCGGGGTATCTCTTGCAGTCTTCCGTTCTCAACAAGCCGAGGTTGGCCATAAAATTGATTTGGTCAGACATTTTGCTCTGTCAGGTAACGTCTGTACAGTGCAAAAGTTGATGAAATAATGTTCAAAGAATAATATAACTAGGACTATTTATACTGGGACCTATTGTTCCCTGATTAGCCGCTCATTAGGTGTGTGAAAGGGTAGCGCTTCCGCTTCTACCTGCCCTGGTGGCCCTATCGCCAAGGGCGTAGCCAGGATTCTGTATAGGGGGGGGGGCAGAAAAAGAAAATCGTCCCCCGACGCGGGAACGTAAGGTACCTTACCTACTCAGAGACATGATTTTTTTTCGGCTTATTATGTACCTGCCTTAATATTTTTGCCTTTTTAAAGTTTAATTTTTATTTTTTTTAATTTAAATTAGATTTTTTTAAATCGGGGTTTCTATTTTGTTTTAAACTTTTTGTAAGAGCTAGTATACCTACTTATAATCTTTAATCATTATAATAGAACTCATTGTAAAATATCAGCTGATTCTGCAGTATCTACAATATCTGACGGCACACAGACGGCTCCTTGGATTGCGGTTTTCATGTTTTTTATGCATTTCTTTTTGTTGTCTTATTGTTTTTCTGTTTTCTAATGTGACGTGTGTTTTTTATAACACTAAGACGTCTGTACGTCAGTACTGTGCAAAAGTTGATGAAATAATGTTCAAAGAATAATATAACTAGGTCTATTTATACAGGGACTCTGGGACCTATTGTTCCATGATAAGCCGCTCATTATGTGTGTCTAGGTAAATACACTCGTAATGACATCGTACGTAGGAAAGGGTAGCGCTCCCGCTTCTATCTGCCCTGGTAGCCCTATAGCTTGAGGTTATCTTGGGGCTAAGGTTTATTGTTCAAATTGAAATACCAAAATTCCGTTTACTAACCTTTTATTTTTAACGAACATTGAAAATAATTAATTAAATCACAGTATAAAAGTATTATGTAGCTAAGTCTTAACAACTATTAACAAAAAAAAAATACAATTACAAGGACATACCTACAGCAATCATTACAATTTATTATATTAGGTACAAAAATAATTTCTAAACTTTATCAAAAAAAAGTACAAAATAGAAACCAAAGAAATGACTACTTGGTATTTATCGGTTAGTTTGTTTGTGCTTCCTTTTATAACCGTCTTAAACTAGATCTTGCCTTCAAACAGCCTTTCTACTGCGTCATGCTAGTCGAGATAATGACTGTTTCTTTTAAATGAGCTGTTAATCAGGTAGTAATGTATTCCTGTATAAATAGCCCTACAATTTTTTAAACTTGTTTTTTGACAACTTTGGAAACTGACGTCTCCTAACGCTTTGCCTGCTAAAGTCGTAACTGTTTTCACCACAAATGCCAGTCGTTGAATTAAAATTAAAAATTTCATTTCCATTACGGTTTCAAAAGAATTACCGTTCCTTCTCTAAATGGTTTTTATCCATCCTTTTAACTGTTAGTACCTGCAAGTTGCTAGATAGTAATTTTTAGGGTTCCGTACTCAAAGGGTAAAAACGGGACCCTATTACTGAGACTTCGCTGCACACTGGGGAAAGAATCGAAATTCGTGAGCAAAATTATTTTATGCTTCTAAATGCGTAAACAACTAATAGAATTGATAAAATAGGAAAAAAAAAAAACACTAAGATTTATGCGTTCCATTTATTCTGAGTTACTATTTTCTTAACCAATTTCTTGCTCTTGGTCCAGAAGTTCAATTCAAAACTCAAAACTCAAAATTATTTATTCATTTAGAACGTCATACACACATACGTAGTACGTTTTGAAACGTCGAGATTTTATTTTACCGAGGTTTCGGAACGCGCCCCAATTATTTGAACTAATTGTCTTAGGATCTAGTTTTGGATTTTACGCTTGACCAATTGACACTATTTTTTTGGCTTGACCAATTGTCCACTACATCAATATTTCCCATTTTCCTATCAAATTTAAAAATTGTTTGTTGTAAACCATTTTAGGGTTCCTTACCCAATTGTGATAGTGGTACGGAACCCTTCGTGCCCGAGTTTCGCACTTGGCCGGTTTTTTTTATCTATGTATTACCTTCAAATCAAACCCATAATCATTTCCCCTACACAACCTCCTGAGAATATCGAGACAACAACCATGATAATGTCAGGATATTCCCTATTCCCCTACTTATTTTAATAAGTATCTGGGATTACATATTAACCTGGGATTAAACGAACTTACCTGTAAGTAAAGTTCTATCACAATTATGCTCGCAGTCGCACCCGCACCTCGCATAGAAATTAATTTACTATCTGGTATCTTGCAAGTAGGTACTCAGTTGAAAGTTACTAGATAGTTAATTATGTTTTATCTAATACCACCTACAAACCCAGGATCATTACCTCTACACAACCTCCAGGGAAGTACAATCGTGACAACACCACGATAATGCTATTGTCAGGATATTCCCTATTTCCCTACTTATTCTAATAGGTATCAGGGATAATACAATAATAATTGTAACAAGTCTAAACGAACCAGTTACCAGTAAACAACTGCGGCGGATCGGTTCGAGGTCCGCCATTTTATTACAAGTATACAGAAAGTACAGCAAAATAAACAGGTAGTTTATTCATGACCGCTGTCTTCCTGCGTCGATGACTGCTATGCGCCGACTGGTTGTGCAGTTTTCTTCTTCTTCTTTGGTTCCGCAGTCGCTGTGCGGGCCAACATGTTCACGGCGTCTTCATGCCGTTTGCCGTTGCCGCGGACAAAATTAAAATCTGAAACCAAAATGAAATCGGAATTTAAGAATACAGCCAAGTTGATGTCTAACTAATATTGTTCTGATCTACTAAAATATCGATTTCATCTTGAATATTGATGAATCCCCTATTGATAGTTCCCGCAGGGGGACTCATCAATGTCCACTTCGGTAAACCGGGTCGCGGTGGACATTTCTTTTTTATTTCTTTGGTCGAACGGAGGACCATCCACCTAACCGCGTTTCTATTTCGTTTCCCAAAATGTTCCAAAGAATCACTGTTCCTCTTGTTTCTTCTCTTAACAGTTTTGATCCATCCGATCAACCCTGGGTACTTGGATCGATATACCACTGACGATGAATCCCTGCGATTACACATTTCCTGCACGAAACACGGCCATTCGACTTTCTGCTTCAACCACTTGCGATACCGCCTCTTGAATATCGTCGGGTTAACAATGCCCAAGTTTCGCCACTTCCAAGCAAGTTGTCGGCAGAAAGCGGAACAAAAGTCTTCTATCTCTTCCCTTTGTTCATCAGTGAGTTTGATGTAAGGTCTAATAGTCTCGAACATGAAATTTGCCTCAAACAGCCGGCCCATTGCTTCTTGCAGCTCCATCAAGTGGAAGTTGTTCATCAAGACTAGTTGTTCACACATCTTGTACTACCAGGAAACGTTGATTTATCACGAGAGTAATGTTGAAAAATAGTCAATTGTAAGGCTATTTAACCGGGCGGGACCCATTACTACCTGTTAATCTGTTCGTTAGGTGGGCGCAGGTAAATAGTTATAATGACATCGTACATAAGAAAGGGTAGCACTCCCGCGCTTCTACCTGCCCTATTGTGTAAAATTCCTTAGCTGTGATTGGTTAGTTTATGCTCATGGACAACAAACCTAATTTCTCATATTTAGTAGGGTTTAAACAAATAATATTTTATGAATATGTATATTAAATGCATGTTGTACTTCATTCAAATATGCTTAATTTGCACTTATTTACAAAATCTTTGTTTTATTATTATTCCACCATAAAGATTTTTGTTCATTTAAGTCCTCAATTTCAACACCGACCTAAAAAGATCTTAACGAAAACTAAGTTCCACGATAAAACTTGGCCATTCTCCTTTCTATGACAACCACTCGTAATAATGCCGCTTGAAGTTATCCGGGTGAACCATGCCCACTCCCATCCACTTCCTGTAAGCTCACGGCAGAAACTGTAACAAAAGTCTTTCCAGCTTCAAGCTTTGTTCAGCAGTTAAATAGCTTAAATATCCTTGTTGCTTTAACAGTGTCGAACAAGACCCTGCCGTGAGAGAACCGCCTTAATGGTTATTGGATCTCCAATAGGTCCATATTGCTTTGAGCGAGCAATTCGTCGTACATATTAACGCTTTTTGACCGAGCGAAATACGTTTCACACGGTCAAAAAGTGGGGACCATGCCCTATGCACCTATCCACTTTCTTTAAGCTCACGGCAGAAACTGTAACAAAAGTCTTTCAGCTCCAAGCTTTGTTCAGCAGTGAGCTTAAATATGCTTGTTGCTTTCACAGTTTTGTACAAAATCCTGCCGTGAAAGACCCGCCTTAATGCTTATTGGATCTCCAATAGGTCCATATTGCTTAGAACGAGCAATTCGTCGTACATATTAACGCTTTTTGACCATGCGAAATACATTTCGCAAGGTCAAAAAGTGGGCACCGTGCCCATTCTTATCCACTTCCTGTAAGCTCACGGCAGAAACTGTAACAAAAATGTTTCAGCTCCCAGCTTTGTTCAGCAGTTAGCTTAAAAACGCTCGTTGCGTTCACAGTTTTGTACAAAATCCTACCGTGAAAGAGCCGTCCCAATTCGTATTGGATCTCCAGTAGGTCCATATTGCTTGGAACGAGCAATTCGATTCAATTCGCACAGTCAAGATAAGTGAATTTATCACGAGATTCGATAGACCAATGCGTAGAAAATAGTATATTGTAGGACTATTTTTACCGGGCCCAGTACCTACTACCTGATTGCGGTTCGAGTTAATACACTCGTATTGACATCGGTCGCTTAGGAAAGGATAGCTTTTTGGCTTTTAACTGCATGGTTGAGCAAAGGACCATTCACTTAACCGCGTTCTTATTCCGTTCCATTTGAGTTTTGAAAGAACTACCTTTCCTCTTATTCCTTCTCTGAACGGTTTTCATCGATCCATTTTACCCTGGATACTTACTAGATAGTAAACTATTTTCTATCTTTTACCTACAAACCTTGAATTCCTCCAGGGAATATCGTGACAACACCATGATTTTGCTATTGTCAGGATATTCCTTATTTCTTTACATACTTATTCTAACAGGTATCAGGGATTACACAATAATAATTGTAACCAGTCTAAACGAACCAGTTACCAGTAAACAACTGCGGCGGGTCGGTTCGAGGTCCGCCATTTTATTATATACAAAAATATACATGTAGTTTATTCATGACCGCTGCCTGTCTTCCCGCGTCGATGACTGCTATGCGCCGACAGGTTGTGCAGTTTTCTTCTTCTTCTTTGGTTCCGCAGTCGTCGTACGGGCCAACATGTTTACGGCGTCTTCTTGCCGTTTGCTAATGCTCTCGTACGCTGCGGTCCCGCTTCGTCGTCGAACGGATCTGTACCGCCGAGTGAACTCGGGGTACATCTCGCGATCTTCCGTTCGCAACAAACCGAGGTTGGCCATGAAATTGATTTTGTCAGACATTTTGCACTATCAGGATGTCTGTAAAGTACAAAAGTTAACAAAATAATGTTAAAATAATATTACTTGGTCTGGCACCCATTGTTCCCTGATAAGCCCCATATTAAGTGCACGCAGGTAAATACTCATAATGACATCGTTCACAAGAAAGGGTAGCGCTACCACTTCAACCTGCCCTAGTGCGTACAATTATTTAGTAATGACTGCTTGATTAGATTATTTATTAAATTAGACAATAAGTTTAATAAATAATCATTTATTTCATCGAATTCAAATTACATTAAAAAAACCAGCCTGTTTTTTATAGATTCCATTATAAAAAAATAAATACATTAAATCACTAAAACTAAACTTACAAATAAAATACATCTTCGAGTGCGTCCCCCCGCAGCATCGTTCCCAAGACACTGGCGACATTTCCCCTCTGGATCGCTAAGCTGATCCTTTAGAAAAAAAAACCGCCAGCCCTACGGTCCCCCGACGCCGCATTGAGACGCCCCGCTAGATCCTTAAAAAAATGAAGCGCACTCGACCCCCACGCACCCAACGTCTCCACCCCCACAGGAACGAAAACGTAGTTGCCCGCCAAGTCAACGTACTTTCGGGACTTGATGCACTCTGCATGCGCGGCCGCCGCCCCAGCCTGCCCAGATGAAGCTGGAACATGCGAAGGCGCCAGCGTATCGACACGTGTCGCATCCCACACCAACGACAAACCCTGACTCCACGGAATAAGCGACAAACCGTCGGGCCTCTTACCATCAGAGCGAACAATTCCGTTTGGCTCGAGAATTGCCGGAATGCTCGCCGAGGCATGAGCCCGACGGATACCGTCGTTGAGGGCAGCATGGCGCGAGATGCGACTAGCACTCCGCTGACACGACAGCCCATGATGCCCCAGACCATCCACTTCACGCCCGCAACGGCACTCATGCGGCTGCACCGTTGCGACTCCCACCCGCAAACCGATGGCTAATGACAATGATATGTCATCCAGATAAGTCCCAATATGCGGTGAAGGAATCGCGTTAAGCCAAAGACCCGACTCCCGCTGGGACACCGCGAGCAGGCGGGCACGCTCCGATGGACTCACACACGAGTCAATTTGCTCCCGCTGCACAACAATTCGTCCCATGCCCGCTGAGATGAAAGGCAGGCAGGAGTTGCAGAACACATCGCGGCCCACTCACCCAGGGCGCGATTTAATATCGATTTTGATTTAAGATTAAGTCTTGCGTTACCTACGGCCACATTAAGTTTTACCATTGAAACGTAAATAATTTACGTTCAGAACCTATTAAAACCATACCTAAATATCCAGTTTTACCGAACATAACACTTGAACCCAGGTTATATCGTGACGAGAGCACGAGAATGCTCTTGTCAGGATATTTCCCAGTAGTCAACTTATCCTAGTGGGTATCAGGGATTATACAATAATTGTAACAAGTCTAAACGAACCAGTTACCAGTTAACAACTGCGGCGGGTCGGTTCGAGGTCCGCCAATTTATTTTTTACATAAAATACAGCAAAATATGCAATACTGCATTCATGACCGCTGTCTTCCTTCGTCGATGACAATGGCCTTGGACTGTTGCGCGTTGGGTGGTAGTGCAGTTTTTTTCTTTATCTTCTTTTTCGATCTTCGGATCATTTCCTTCATAGCGGCCTCTTGGTATTGGCTGATGCTCTCGTAAGCACCGCCGCTTCGTCGTCGAACAAATCTGTACCACCGAGTCAACTCGGGGTACGTCTCGCTATCTTCACCACGCATCAGACCGAGGTTGGTCATAAACGTCACTTGGTCTGACATTTTGCACTGTCAGGTCTGTTCAGAACGAAAGTTGACAAAATAATGATTTAAAATTGGGAAGTGTGGGGCCATTTATACTGGGCTCATTAGGGGCGCGCTCAGGTAAATACTCGTATTGACATCGTACATGGGAAAGGGTAGCGCTGCCGCTTCTACCTGCCCTATTGTGTGAAATTCCTTTGCTGTGATTGGTTAGTTTATTTCTTTGACAACAAGTTCCTGAGATTAGAAATTATTTACGGAAGTGTTGTATCGAGTCAAGCAAAGTAGATATAATTATTTTGTTATTAAACAAAATAACAATCCAATTAAAACTTTCCAAGAAGAGAACATTTCAGCGAATTATTTACCTATAAATGGTTTTAACAAGCACCTAATTTGATTTTCAGCTTTATCGTTAAAAGGTTGAAACATATAAGTATTTAGCTATTTATAAAGATATAAAGACAAATGCCCATTACGACCTGGTGGTTATTTTATATGTATAAATAGAAAATCTAATAATGCATCAAACATTCAACATTAAAAAAATCTACGGAAAAAACCTAACTAAACTTTAGAAAAACGTCTTTGACAGCAAAAATATTACTACCTCTAAAATTTTAATTCTATTATAACTATGTTATGTTTTTAATTCAATTGTTAGTAATCTACAGCAATTGTTTACAGGAATACAAATTGTATGTACTTAATAAATATTGTATTTTAATTTTATGTTGATTTGATATTCATTTGTGTTAAGATTTGTAAATTATTATTTTTGCTTTAGTCGCTAATTATTATATTAATTGTTTAAATTATTCAGGTAGGTAATATCTTAGTATAAATATTTAATGTACCTATAAGTTGTTTCTAAGGGCTGATTTTTCAATCTGTCCAGACAAAGATACCTATCTGTCAAATAAAATGTAACACCACCGAATAAAAATGTCACCATCCTTTAAACAACAATCAAACTTTAGAGAGCTTTTTAATTTGGTTGTGTTCGATTTTCTTTGACAAATATTGTTTATATGTAGAATGAAAATCAGTCCTAAATGTAGTTTTTATTGCTTGTTTTTATTTTATAATAAATAGATTTTATTATTTCACTTTGCTTCTTTTCATTTTCATACTGCATCCATCATCTCTGGCTTTGATTAAATTCATTCCCATTCCTACTGCATGCCTTATTTTCCAATCACTGCTTTTTACTTCTAAAGCTATATCTTTGCTGACTGTTTCCATTTTTCACATTTTTACGTATATTATATTAATGATCTTAATATACCTACCCAAGGCTTATTTAATCTAAGGGCATCTTCTTAATAGCGCGTTTTTGTATTAATAATAAAATCGGTTCAGTAATTTAGGCGCTACGGCGGACATTCATAGACTGCTAAAAACATTACTCTTCCTTTTGGCTTTCCCGAAAAAGGGTAAAACACGCTATGAAGAACATGCTCTTTTTCTTTTAGTAGGTACGGGATAATTTTTAAAAGTTAAAAGATACTAGGCATGCCTTTTAAGTTCTGTCGTTTGTATATTTGCCGCCAATTTTAAAATTAGAACTTTTCAAAATTCAAATTTGTTAGAATTTCGAATATCAAAACAATTGAAAGCATTAGGATTAATGCAATTGTTTAGTCACAGCGTTGGTTTGAATCTGTCAGGTCACGTACGAAAATGAATCTTACTAAGGAAAATGTTCGTGCAATATTTTTCTATAACTTTCGAAGAGGTCTCACGCGACTTCAGTGTTTCGAAGAGTTAACATCTGTATTCCATGATGAAGTCCCATGTCTGCGGACCATCGAACGCTGGTATTTGGAATTTGAGCGTGGACATACCACACTTAGTGACAAATCCAAAATCCGCCTTCACTGAAGATAACATCGTTGCTGTGAGACAACTAATCGTCGAAGATCGTCATATGACATATCGAGAGATAGAGGCGTTATTAGGCATCTCAGGGACAACCATTCAAAAGATATTGCATGAGGCGCTTGGTGTGAGAAAACTAGTTTGCCGTTGGATCCCGCATTTGCTTTCCGACGATCATAAGGCGGCCCGCGTCAGATGGTGTAAGAAAACTCTTCAGAGGTTCAACCGAGGAGAGTCAAATCACGTCTACGACATCATCAGTGGTGACGAATCTTGGATCTATGCCTACGATCCTGATTCCAAACAACAATCTACAGTCTGGGTTTTCCAAAACGAGCCAAAGCCGACTAAATTTGTTCGCTCTCGAAGCACTTCAAAGAAGATGGTGGCTACGTTCGTGGCGAAAACCGGTCATGTTGCGACGATTGCACTTGAAGATCGTAGAACGGTTAATGCGGAGTGGTATACCACAGTTTGTTTACCACAAGTCATCGCCGAACTTCAGAAATCTAGCCCAAAGCGACGCATCATCCTGCACCATGACAACGCAAGCTCACACACCGCTCGTCAAACGATTGAGTATTTGAAGCAGGAAAACGTAGAAATTCTTGACCATCCTCCATACAGTCCTGACCTAAGCCCTAACGATTTCTTTACATTTCCTAAAATTAAGAAAACTCTTCGTGGTCAAAGGTTCCAGTGCAGTGAAGAAGCGGTCGACGCTTTCAAGTCAGCCATTTTGAACACCCCCACTTTGGAGTGGAATAAATGTTATAATAACTGATTTGAGCGAATGGAAAAGTGTATTAAACTTCGTGGTGAATACTTTGAAAAACAATAAAAGGTACTATAAGGTTATTTAGTTTTTTTTTCTTCAAACGACAGAACTTAAAAGGCATGCCTCGTATCTGTCCAGTAAAATGTAACACCACCGAATAAAAAAGTCACATTTTTTTAAAAAGAAATTAAACTTCGAAGGCTTTCAAATTTGGTCGTGTTCGATTTTATTCAACAGATATTTTTATCTGTACCTAGATTATAAAATAAACAAGTCAAATATTATATGGATACCATAAGAATCTTCATATTCTTACATTCATCATCGAACATCATGGCGCAAATAATATATAGGTAGGCCCCTACCATATTCCTTGGATGAAATCTTTACGATGAAATCTTGTGCTTATGTAAAGTAAAGTAAAGTTACCAAGTAAAGTTAAAGGTAGGTACCAAAGCCATTTGTCCCTTCTTAGCTACGTATGTTCAGGTTGAAAAGGAGAGTACATGAGATTTCTACCTGGCTCTCTCATGGCGTGTACTTACATAGAGATGATTCATCTTCGCTCCGATTGGTTGGTTGTTTTTTTCCTTTAAAAATCCAAAGAAATATGGCAGCTTCATTTTTTTTAAACATCCACGTAAGCATTTAACTTTCCCGAAAGCGATGAATTGGTGATTAATAATGAACGTCCTGCGAATGAAAAACGACCTTTAGGAAATAAAAAGTCATGTAGATATAGATACACACAAGTAGGTACCAAATTGTCCTCGGTAGGTTCTCGATTCGTAATACGCTATCGCCTAACTATTTTAGTCTAGACTACAGAGACCTTGGTTCAACTATGGTCTATCTCATTTTTTCTAATAGCAGGGTTATAGTTTCGTTATTTTCGTCTGTGTGTCTGTCCGTGGCTTACGGCGCGGCGTGTGGAAGACGTTTAGTACCTACTAAGAAGTTAACTCTGCATGGGTAGGTACACATATACCTATGTCTACGTGTTGCCTATGGGCAATTTCAGCTAAATCCATCCAGACGTGTTTGCGTGATTGTCACGCAAACATAATATGAAATTAAACTCGACTCTAGGATTAAATAAAGTCTGGAAAGACCTCGAAACGTCGGGCGTTTAAAAAGGGTTATAAACATGAGCAACGCGATTTAAACCGAAAAATGAGTTTAATTTCATAGAATAATTGCAGCGCTGGTTGCCTGGAAGAGATCGCGCTTAGGCCGATAAGGCCGCCCATTGTACCACCTTATTATAAGAAATTTACTGTGTACTTAAAAAAATATTTGTGTTTTGGTATAAAAAAGCGGGTTAGTATCGAATCGTCTAAATCTCAGGTAGTCTAACGTGGCAACTCGTCTAAATCGCAACTCGTAACTCGTCTAAAAATCACTTCGTCTAAGTCACAGGTTGTCTAACGTAGCAACTCGTCTAAATCGCAACTCGTAACTCGTCTAACTTGCAAAGTAGTCTAAAATGTCACTTAGACCGCTGCAATTTATTTAAACATCAATTTTTCTAAACTGCTTTTGAATAAATGCTTTAAAATTAATTAGTACCCGGCGGGACTCTAAAGCCGCGACTTCTGGCGCTTACTGGCGCGTTTTCTATCTACTAAAGATAATGACGAGCTGAGTTTGAACTGTAAAGTACACCTGTATCGGCTGTATTACCAGTATTCGCGGGTTGGAGTCCCGCCGGGTATACTACAAAAAGCTTTTCTGCAAAAGCCATATTTTCTAATGTTTAGTTGTCATGAAATAAAAATAAGAAACAATGTTTTTGTAATACTTTTAATATCTATACATATAATAAAATCGTAACTCAGCGGTGTCTGTTTTTGGAAGATATAAAAAAAATATAAATTGTATGGGTATCTATGAACGCAGTAGAACCAATTTTTCTGTTTTTCTGGTTGTCTGTTTGTCTGTTTATCTGTTTGTCTGTTTGTGTGTGCCTTTGTGCCCGCTAATCTCAGAAACGGCTTATACGATTTTAACCAAATTTGGTATGCAGATAGCTTTAAACCTCGATTAACATATAGGCTATTTTTTATCCGGATATTTTGTCCGGTTATCCGGATAAAGTGATTTTTCTGCTTTTACTTAGTTAGTTTAAATGTTGTATTGAAGAAGAATGTTGTGTGGAATCAATACAAGATTAACCGGATATCCGGTCGAAAATAAAAAAAACGGATATTCAGTTTTTTTTCAGGAAATTCCTAAAATACCGTATACCTTTGTCTCTCCATATATCCGGATCCTTCGGACATACGGAAATTCTTTATAATGGTTGTTTTTAACCGACTTTAAAAAAAAGAGGATCTGCTCAATTCTACCCGCATATTGTTTGTATGTGAATATGTTCAAACCGTACTCCGGCATATAAAGTCCGATTTCGATCATTCTTTTTTAATTTGGAAAGTGAGAGTCCCGAGTTGGTCCCATAAATTGTTGGTGAAGATCTGATGAGAACCTTCGGAATGATGAGCAGAATAGCATCCCACAATGATGTTACTTACTAATTTTTGGACTTCCATCAATAGAATCGGCTTAAAAAGAACTAGGTACAAATTGATGAACCACCTGAAACCACCTTCTCAAAAATTCCTCAGTGATTAAAGGTACGGTTACAATCTTGAAAATGCAATAAAATGGATTAAAAAAATATATCTGTAATCGGGCAGTTTTACTGGGTGATGCAGATTGCATGTAGTTTACGTGGCACAATGGTAGCTATGGATTCCGAGTCGAGGGTTCCGCGTTCGAATCACAGACCGGCGCATTCCCTTTTTAAGGAACGGTGGCCTACCGAGCCGAGTGATGGCTTCCGATTCGACGGCTGCGCGTTCGAGTCACGAGTCCCGGACACGACGTTACGTTTTACCCTCCAGATGGTCGTCCACCTTGCCGTTGTGAGGGGACTCAGTAGCTGAAAGCTAAGAGGCGCACGAGGTGGGAAACCGGGCTTGCCTGGCTTCTAACCCGTAATCCCGCGTCAGCGGGCTCGGGGGTCCTTTCCGCAAGAAAGGGCCCGCGTGGTAGACAACCACTATAAAAATCACCTCAGCCTCTGGTGGTGAATTGGGGGGGGGGAGGTTATCACCGGCTTTGGGGACCTCGAGACGGTGGCGTGACCGTGCCGAGGGAGGGGAGACGGAGAGAGGTTGTCTATCGGGCAGATGCAGAGATGAGGCTTGGAAAGGCCTTCGTTGTCGGGATGTAGTCCATGAGGAGTTTCCACTGGCTTTGACACTTGTGGAGCGAGGGACACCATGGGGGTTTACATTATAAGCCTATGGTAGGGAGCTCAACGAGATTGGCCTGACGGTGACGGACATTAGCCACATAAAAAAAAGATATCATGTAGTTAAGCTGCCCGACTTCAGCTTACATAACAGATAAGTCGGTTGCACTGTATTTAGGAGAGCTCAATAATATTGTTTTGTCCTTTTGTTCGAAGTCGGGTTTCGTTTTTTTTTTATTTTTTCGATAAAGGCTACTTCTTATAAGCATGCAACACGTTACCTACCGCTGCGCTGTGCTAAATCTACACTTAAATAGACTCTGCCATGATTATCTTCTGCTCAGCAACATACTTCTCTGGTCGTCCGTTCAAGCACAGCGATGGGTAGGTAGTCCGAAAAACGCTGACGAAGTCGCGGGCACAGCTAGTATTTAAATAAAAATCAACTTCTGAATCTTATGCTAGGTGACTGTGACTTAACTTAAATTAAACAATCTTCTTATTTCTGATATTCTTTTTCAAAAAATCAAAAGGAGTTATAATTCCTTCTTCCAAATCCTCTAAATTCCTTTTGTACTTCGTATTGAATACCTTGTTTTTTCTTTTTTTATTAGCAGATTTCAGGTTATAAAAGCTATTGTTTCCCCCATTGACTGTCAATATAGTCTCATTTTGGCTCACACATATTTTCATCATCATCATCAACAGTACTTGCTCCTCCATCGTAATCCATTCTGAACACAAACTATACACTATACGGATGCTAAATTCTGAATAGACCCAAATTTTCTTATTGTGCGCATTAGAGGAAACAGACAAAAAAATCGAAATCGATCTAACAGCTGCCATCATATTTTCTTCTAATAAAATGGTCTATGATAACTAACCTATGTAGGTTAAACACCATTAGAGATTACAGACCTCTTTCTTTATTATAGTAGGAAGAAGTCTTAGTATATGACCTTACCTGTTTTCTGAAAACGGGCTTTAACAAGTCATGTTCAAAGAAGTGTCAAACTTCGCGATTGGATTGTGTATAATATGCGATATGTGATTGATGACGAAAACCTTGTTTAGACGACCTCCTAGTTAGACGAAATTGAGTTTTAGACTACTTGCTTTTATGACGACATCAGCTTTAGACCACCAACCAATTAGACGAGTTATTACGTTAGACTACCTGAGATTTAGACGATTCGATACTAACCCAAAAAAGCGTTAATCAATCGGAATCGGGAAAAATGAAGAAAAATCTGAACACCCAAATTATAAACAGAAACGCAACTCAAAATTTGAGTTCTACTTAAACAAGTAAGCACGTCTCAAGTTCAAAAATTCCCATACTATTTTTAAATTTAGAAGCTGGGCGGAGCGGTCTCGTTCCCGCGGGCAGTTCATGTGTGAATAGAAATGGTAACGTGGATTCCGGCCACGCCTCCGCCCGCCGGTAGGTACCTATAATGTGTTTTGCACATAAATAACAACAAATATGTTTCAGATTATAATCAGATACTCGGGCGGAGCGGGCCAAGAAGAACATTGTCGCCAGTCAACTTTACAAATCAACTTGGAACTGTTGCCGAGCGTCTCCATAACACATTGGGATGTCCTACCTGCCGAAATGTAAGGAATTCACAAAACAATAACTTAATTTAATATAATTTCATCACAGAACCTGTGGCGAAATTGGGTAGCGAGCGCATGACTCGAAATGTCAAGGTCGCAGGTTTAAGTCCTGTCGGGTGCAAATGTTTCCAAAGCATTTCATAAAATAATCAGTAATCCAAGTGTAAGAAACACTTTAAAAAAAACATTGTGTTTTGTTTATTTCAAAATTGACTTTAACTTCGGTTTATTTGAAAGACAAGGCTTATCCTTACTTGTAGGTGACCTATTGTACTAAAAAATGTAGACCTTTTTAATATTTACCTGGAATTCTATTTTTTAAGTAATACTACGAGAATCCTATTCTATTGAAATCGGTTACTGGGTTTATTAAAAAGTCGGCTAACTTCTTAAAGGGTTGAAAGCTATTGTTTCTCAAGCAAGGCTAATCCTTTCAATTGTTTACCTGGAATTTCTTTAGAATAAGTAATACAGAAAAGCAATGTATTTAACCTAATTATCTAACTAACCGGCTTATGACTTATCTAGAGTATTTTAAAGTGAAAGTTATAACTCTTTTTATTATTTTTCGGACATTCCATTGGGTCACAGTATACAATAAACATACAGTAGCCAAGCTGTTATGTGAATCTACACTAATATAATAAAGAGGAAAGATTTGTATTTGTGTGTGTGTGTCTATTTGTTTGTCATGAATAAACTCAAAAACTACTGGACCGATTACAAAAAATCTTTTACCAAAAGATAGCTACAATATCGAGGAGAAACATAGGCTACTTTTGATCTCGATTTTCCCACGGGATCGGAACTTACGCGGGTGAAACCGCGGGAATCTGCTTGTTTTGAATAAAATACCTACCAAAACTCGTCAAGTTTCAAAAGCTTTATAGAGCTGTACTATGTCAGCCGTATTCATAAATTAAGAATAAATTTCCTACCTACAACATCTGAACTTATAATATTCGACGACGATTTTGTTAATATTTAGTGCAGTGTAGAATGTTGCGGGTTCGATTCCCGCCGGGTATATGTATTTATGCTTTAAAATATATATCTGCTGCTGGTCTGTGTGTCTCTATGTATATTCTGTGAAAATTTAACTGACTCACTGACCACTGTTCATGAGACACAGTCTTCAGATAGACGGAGAGTGTAGTCTTACAAAAAAAAGAAATAAAAAACCGTACCCAAAAGAACCCGCTACCCGTACCCGCTTTTACCCTTTGGGTACGGAACCCGAAAAATGATAGTGACACGCATCGTTTCCTATTGCATATTACATTTAATTAAACCTAACTACAACAAACTAATAAACGATTTTAAACTTACATGGTTGTTTTCACTACAAATCTTATTAAATAATGGGGTAAACAAATCTAAACATGGTAAATACCCTGTTATCTATATCTATATTATTATTATAAAGAGGTAACATTGGTAACATGTTGTATGTATATTGGGGGTAATCTCCGAAACTACTGGACCGATTTTAAATAATTCTTTTACGTTACATTATACCTAAGTAGAAAGTTACATTATCTAGGAGTAACATAGGATACTTTTGATCCCGATATTCTTACGGGATCGGGACTTACGCGGGTGAAACCGCGGGACGCATCTATTTAATAATATTTTTACAACAAACCAATTTTCAATAAATTATAAAAATAATTCAAAATTATTAGTAGTTTTAGCTTCTGGTGAGCAAAGGGCTGGGGGCTACTTTGGCCAACGAATAGGTATTGCTATCCAAAGGGACAATGCAGCCAGCCAGGATTTTTAATTTTAATTATTTAATTTAATTTAGTGATTTACGACGGTGTCCTATTGGTAATCCCTTTTTTACTAGTTTATTTATAAATTATTTAAATTATTTTCAATTCCAGCCCATCGCAACTGTACCTAGTCCTCGACGTGACCAACCTTAGCAACGAAGAAATGTCATTCCACTACGCTCCCAGCAAACACATCCTGATAGAGAGCAAGGAATCATGTCGGGTGCCCGTCCCGCTGGAGCGGTGCCCCTTTAACGCACAGCCTAGGACTGACGACGGTACCTAAGTTCCACTACGCTCCCACTAATGTTCCATTTCGCTCCCAGTAATGTTCCACTACGCTTCCGTTATGTTCCATTACGCTTCCAGTCATGGTCCATAACGCTCCTAGTTATGTTCCATAACGCACCTAGTTATGTTCCATTACGCTCCCAGTTATGTTCCATTTACTTCCAGTTATGTTCCATTTACTTCCAGTAATGTTCCATTTATTTCTAGTTATGTTCCATTACGCTTCCAGTTATGTTCCATTACGCTCCCAGTTATGTTCCACTACGCTCCTAGTAAAAATCTAATAGATTCGATTAAGGTAAATACCGATAGATCTATTAGATTACCGATCCTGGTTTTATTTCTCCACCATCTCTCGCGTCCCATGCCCCTTGAGATCTGCCTCGGGGCCTCTTAATAAAAACAAATAGCCTGCGAAGATATAAAATGTATTTCATTACGAATTTAATTGTACGCACACAGTAATCTTCCATTACGCTCCTATTAATGTTCCATTTACTTCCAATAATGTTCCATTTACTTCCAGTTATGTTCCATTACCCTCTCAGTTCTAATGTTCCACAACGCTCCCAGTAATACTCAAAACGCAATTAAATTGCATTCTTTCATTACAGATATAGAATCGAAGTCGATAAGTACTGGGTCGTCAACCGTGAGCCTGGAGGCGCTGTGTTCGGAGCACATCGCGCTGGCGACGGCGCTGCGCTGGACGCTGGCGAGCGGCGCCGCGGGGCAAGCCTCTGTGCGCGGGATCACGCTCTCGCAGGGCATGATCGACATCGTACGCATGTCGCCGCTTAACTGGGGTACTATATACAGGCATTTTTCATTTTCCCGCAGGATTTACAGGATCGAAAGTATCCTTTATCCTTCTCCCAGTTTTAATTAGCTACTTCCCCACCAATTTTCAGCTAAATCGATTCAGCCATTCTTGAGTTATAAATGGTGTAACTAACACGACTTTCTTTTATATACAGGTATAGATTTCTCTCGAGTTACCACACTATATTTGTTTCGAGGATTTGATCTCTATTGCCTCGCAGTTTCATCCGCGCAAGTCCTGATCCCGTGGAAATAACGTTTTAGTTCTTCGGTTATCTACATTTCATCGCAATCGGTCGAGTAGTTTTTTCGTGAAGGTGTAACAAAATCACACACATACTTGCAAACTTTCGCGTTTATAATATTAGTAGGCTTACTCGACATCTATCAAGACTAAAGACATCTTCTACATATTCCAGAAGTGAGCGTGAACAAGCAACACATAAAACCGCAAGAAGAGTACAACTGCGCGGCGGGCGAGTGTCTGTCGCTCGGCGTGGCGGTATCCAACCATCTCTCCCGCCCGCTGACCAAGCTGTGTCTGTCCGTGCAGTTCTATCAGGACCACAACAACGGCGTCTTGACCTACAAGCTGGATAACAGAGTGGCTACTGCTGGCAATAACAAGTAAGTTACACGGTAGTTTGTAGGGCGAGTGTCTGTCGCTCGGCGTGGCGGTATCCAACCATCTCTCCCGCCCGCTGACCAAGCTGTGTCTGTCCGTGCAGTTCTATCAGGACCACAACAACGGCGTCTTGACCTACAAGCTGGATAACAGAGTGGCTACTGCTGGCAATAACAAGTAAGTTACACGGTAGTTTGTAGGGCGAGTGTCTGTCGCTCGGCGTGGCGGTATCCAACCATCTCTCCCGCCCGCTGACCAAGCTGTGTCTGTCCGTGCAGTTCTATCAGGACCACAACAACGGCGTCTTGACCTACAAGCTGTTTAACAGAGTGGCTACTGCTGGCAATAACAAGTAAGTTACACGGTAGTTTGTAGGGCGAGTGTCTGTCGCTCGGCGTGGCGGTATCCAACCATCTCTCCCGCCCGCTGACCAAGCTGTGTCTGTCTGTGCAGTTCTATCAGGACCACAACAACGGCGTCTTGACCTACAAGCTGGATAACAGAGTGGCTACTGCTGGCAATAACAAGTAAGTTACACGGTAGTTTGTAGGGCGAGTGTCTGTCGCTCGGCGTGGCGGTATCCAACCATCTCTCCCGCCCGCTGACCAAGCTGTGTCTGTCCGTGCAGTTCTATCAGGACCACAACAACGGCGTCTTGACCTACAAGCTGGATAACAGAGTGGCTACTGCTGGCAATAACAAGTAAGTTACACGGTAGTTTGTAGGGCGAGTGTCTGTCGCTCGGCGTGGCGGTATCCAACCATCTCTCCCGCCCGCTGACCAAGCTGTGTCTGTCCGTGCAGTTCTATCAGGACCACAACAACGGCGTCTTGACCTACAAGCTGGATAACAGAGTGGCTACTGCTGGCAATAACAAGTAAGTTACCTACAAGTTAGTTTATGAAAATAAAAACTATTTAAAATACGGCACCGAAAGTATTTGAATTTGCAACCCTTACAAATCCGTTGTAAAGCATATTTACGCTTGCGTCACAGGTGCCTATAGGTGCCTACTGCCTATATAGGTGCGTCACCGAGATAAAATTAATAACTATTTTGTGTTATCGATCGACTGAGGCCGGTATTCTGCAAAGAGCCCGGTAGATGTCGCTAACATACCGACTTATATTTTTCTTTTTTGTACTTTAATACAGACAATACTGAGATGTAGCTTCCAATTACGTTACTTTCCCATTCCCTACATAGTAAACAAAGCCACTTTGCGTGGCTGTATGTTTATCTTTCTTCCAAACAAAAATATGGTTTTCAATAATCTATTTTTACCCCCTTACTTATACTGTGATAATAAACCATGATTAACCATTGACTATGGCGGTATGGTGGGTTTATCGAGGTTTTAAACACCGTTAACTTAAACGGTGATACAACTACGGCTGCGAGGTTTAACTTTCTTCTATAATAGTTTAAGGACTTTTTGATAGATGGCGCAGTGAAACTGTACATTTTGAAGTTTGACAGCGCCATCTATTCAAGAATCGAGAAACCTTTTCAATAGAAAGAGTATAACGGACCTTAAAAACCCTCGAGTATCGAAATAGCGTTTTTTCCCAGTATTTCGAGTAGATGGGGGATCGGCGCTATAAACATTTGCCCAGTGGTCATACTTTGTTTAAAACATATTTGTTTCTGGTATGGGTGTCTCTCTATGTAGATATAATATGTATGTATTTACAGAAGAAAACTAAATTTAAGTAATACACACATCAACATCGTCTAGGGATATTTTATATAAAGTTCTTAAACTTAAAAAATACTGGCCGATTTAAAAATATTTTAATGGAACCTTATTGTGTAGGCCTTATTGTATGATTCCAAATTTGAATTTTAAAAAATTAATTAAAAACAAGATTAGCGCGGCAATTATTGTAGCGAGTTCGAAGGTTTAAATTTACTTAACGCAGTTTTAAGCATTTTGTTTAAACAAATTGAAGTTTTAATATTTTTTTTGATTAATTACAATTTAATACAACTGTGTGCATCATGCAGCGGCGTCATTTAACAAGAAACGAAATGTTAAGGGCAGTAGGAATGCTCCAAGCTGGGGCTACTCAACGGAGTATTGCCGAGGAGATTGGAACAAGACAAAACGTGATATCAAGATTGTGGTCACGTTATCGTGCTACTGGTGAAGTGGCTGAAAGGCATCCAGGCGGAAAGCGGATAACTACCCAAAGACAAGACCGATTTTTGCAAGTGGCCGCGAGAAGACAACCAAATGTTACGGCCATGCAGTTGGTTCAAACGCTCCAGTCAGACCACCAGGTGCTTGTCAGTGACCAAACTGTGAGGAGAAGACTGCACGAGGCTAACCTTCATTCTCGCAGGCCGCTTCGTACTCTAGCACTACGCAGAGGAAATCGTGGACGAAGATTACAGTGGGCTAGAGAACATTTGCCTTGGGAAGATATCGAGTGGTCGGTAGTGTTGTTTACCGATGAGTCCCGATTCGGATTTCATCCTGATTCACGTAGAGTACGCGTATGGCGAGCTTCTGGTCGTGACAACCGTCTGCAACACCCTCAGGAGGTCCATCCATACCATGGCGGAACAATTATGGTTTGGGCGGGAATTCGTATTGGTGGAAGAACAGACCTCGTTTGGATCAGAAACACTATGACTGCCGAAAAATACCGTAATCAGGTGCTAGCACCAATAATCTATCCCCATCGACTGCAAATGGGCCAAGTTTTCACGCTCATGCACGACAACGCCCGTCCGCACACTGCGCGAGTGGTGACCAGCTGGCTAGAGGAGCACGACGTGTCGGTCTTAGACTGGCCCGCGCAGTCACCAGACCTAAACCCCATAGAGCACGCGTGGGATATGCTTCAAAGAAGGGCTTTGAGGAATTTGCCTCCAAATGTTGCAACTGAAGAGCAACTTTTTTTGCATCTTAGCAGGACCTGGGACA
>OY292404.1:16022109-16103411 GCA_958496205.1 Idaea biselata
AAAAATGTGAGCCGTCAAAGGACGCCTTGCAGATGTGAAACATCGAAATTAAAAGCGTGGCGATGCGTCGCCACGGCCTGTATCGCCACGCCAACAATACCACAATAGGTGTACCTACCCTCGCCTATTGATATTTCACATCAAAAAACCGGCCGAGTGTGAGTTGCGCGCAACTCTAATGGGTCCGTACCATTATCACAAAAAATAGAAAGAAAAAAATACGTGTATTCGTACAAGCACACAACGACACATCAAGAAGAAGAAAAATGTAATAATAGACTGAATGTCATGAAGCATCACGCTTCATGACATTCAGCCTGATGACAGGCAGATGAACACCAAAGTCATAGTAAAAGGGCCCCGTTTTACTCTTTGGGCACGGAACCCTAATAATAAGTAATTAAAATGCAGATACAGATTTCGCCGTGGTTATTTTCGACCGCGTAGACTGTTGGCGAGGCCGCCTGCCTGCCACGCGGGGAGCGCGAGTTCGATCCTCGGATTTGATATAGGCATTTTTCCTTAAAAATATTTCTAGATAGCCTAGTGCTCGCATACGCTCTTAAAATGATTGAAATATTGATAAGTTTTATTTGATTATTAATTATTGTTAAATTGATGTTAATTATTTATTTGAAATGTATTTAATCGTTGTATTCATTATATAATGTGATTCATTAGTTGATTATTGATTCATTCAGTTCATTATTTTAATTACAAAAATATATTCTACTGATGGTTTTTTATTTTTATGCTTCGTTGAGGTTGCGAAACCATATCTATGTAGGTACTTACCTAATTTCAGCCCTGTTATGATATCAGGATAAAATAATTTTTTAGCCCCAGCTTTGTTACTTGAAGCCAGTATGGTCATAGTAGAGAAAAGAAAGAGTGCTGATTAGGTAAACTGTGGTATGGTATAGTTTATTGCATGTACTCTCAAAGATAGTTAAGTCATATATGAACGTAGTTTTCCTTTATTATTCCCTTCCATTAGGAAACATGTTCCGGCCAACACACATGTTTCCAGATAACTAGGTATATAAAAATCAAAATTGGTTCGGTGGTTAAGTTACAGAGCCTAGCCACGCCAAGTATTCATTACCTTAGAGCAGCCATACTCAAGTGTGCTCCGCGGAGCTCGAGGGCTCTGCAAAGCCTATGTTGCGGCTCCGCGATAGTTTTGGGAAATAATGATTATCCATAGAAGAAATAAATGAAATACCCTTTGCGTTGCGCAGTCAGATCAAAATTCGTTTGAGTACTGAATGTAAGGATAATTTTACAATTTGCGAAGTTTCTGATATTACATTTAGGGCTCCACCAAAGATTTATATTTATATAACGAAAATAAAAGCCAAATCCATTGCCTTATATTTGGACGTAGTAAAGTAGAAAGGACTCAACCCACACAAAGTCACTTTTGAGTTATGGGCGTTTGAAGTTTGAGCTGTAATTCCTCTAAGACAAAGTAGCTTTTTAATAAAACTTGCCTTTTAATTTAAGGAATAGTATTTATTTTAATTAATCCAGCAAATATAAAGCCATATTTTGTAATAGTTTTCGAGATATAAGTGATAAGATAAGATAAGTGAAATGTGGGTTGAGTCCTTACCATTAAACTTACGATTACAAAGACAGGCGTTTTTTTTAAGTTTCTCAGAATAGACTCAAAACTACCCTTTAACCCGAAAATTAGTAATAAAACAAAAAAATGTTAATTTTATTATTAAAAAGTTATATATTTATTGAACTTGACCATAATTCTAGCCAAATCACGTAATAATGCCACTATCAAAATAAAAAGCAAAAAGAAAAACAGCGCAGAAATGCGCATATCAATTTCCGTCATCCTCCTCCAAGACAAAGTCAAGAGTTGGTCAGTATCATCTTCATTGACATCTTCATTGATAGTACTTTCCTTAGGGTTTTTATAAAATTCAAGACAGTCTTCAGGCTAAACATAGATCTGAGATCCTCGCTTTGCTTGAGCAAAAGAGAACAAACCGCTGTCCTGAATCATTTCTTGTAAGCTCTACTGCTAAAAGACATTATATATACATTGCGCCGAAATTATATAATGCTCTTGACTCAAAAATGAAAATAGTAGAGTTGAACAAATATAAATTGAAAACACTAGTTTATAATTGGATCAGAGTAATGGATTACGACGGTGTGGAACAGTTGTTGGACTGAATTTTCTTTTTCTTCTTCTTGTAAATCTGAATTGTAATTGTCATTTCTTCTGTTTATACTTGTCTTAAATGGATCAGGCAGAACATAGTTTAGTTTAATATTATATATATAATGCACGTAAATATAATGAATATCTAAATGTAATATTAAGGGGGGAACTGTTATCCTGGGCCACAGCTCACGCTATTCCGGGAAACAGGGCCACATGTAAAAGTGTTTGTTTTTTATGTGCCAATAAATGATTTATTATTATTATTATTATTAATTGCTTTTCCTTGGGGCCAAAGAACTGCGAAATCTTCTTTCTTCTTCTTCTGTAAATTTAATCAAAACACCTTTGATTCTTTTCGCCAAATCCAGTCTTTGAATATCTCCATTGTCTGATGTCATAGTAATAATGCAAAATATGTTTACAAATAAAAAATATATGTAAATATGCAAAATATGTACAAATAAACTGGCTAAAAACTAAACTGATTTGACTAAATAAGACCTTTATTTAGTAAAATCGGTTTAGTTTTTAGTCAGTTTATTTTATTTTTATTTGTACATATTTTGCAATTAACAATTTTTTTTTCTATTTGGTTTGTATGTATCTTGTGTATTCATTCTTGTAACTTGAAAGAGGTTTTTCTTTTTAACAGTTTTCAATGGACATATTCAAAGACTAGATTTGGCGAAAAGAAGCAAAGGTGTTTTGATTAAATTTACAGAAGAAGATTTCGAAGTTCTTTGGCTCCAAGTAAAAGCAATTACTCAAGCAAAGCGAGGATATCATATCTATGTTTATCTTTATACCTGAAGACTCTCTTGAATTTTATAAAAACCCTAAAGGAAACGCTATCAACGAAGATGTTGATGGATACGGACCAACTCTTGACTTTGTCTTGGAGGAGGATGACAGAAATTTGATATGCGCATTTCTGCGCTGTTTTTCGTTTTTCTTTTTATTTTGATTGTGGCATTTTTACGTGATTTGGCTAGAATTATGGTCAAGTTCAATAAATTCAATAAAGTTACTTTGTCTTAGAGGAATTACAACTCAAACTTCAAACACCCATAACTCAACAGCGACTTTATAATTCGGGTCCTGATTAATAGAAAAGGGATGAGTTGTTTGTCTTTGGAACTAAATTAAAAATTATTTATAAAACTTTCTAAAACACAAATGTTTTAAGTCGTTTCAAATCATTTACATTTTTGTTATAAGTTTTTAAATATTTTATATTTCTTACAAACGATTCAGCCTCCCTGAGGCCATCTAGAGTATTTGATAATTCAATGCGCTGTAATCTAAAGCTGTTTTTCCGAAACATAGTAGATGCTTGAGTCGTTTCTGATAAACAAAAAGAAATATTTTGTTTCCGTAAACCCATAACACACAACGACCCAACCTGTTTGAGTCGTTTCAGCTATTTGATAATATTATATTTCAAATCAAAACTAAATCTTAGAAAGGACCCAAACTGTGTGAATTTATTCTGGTTTATCGACATTATAACCATACTCATAGAAATTATATTACCCAGAAACGATCCAAGCGGACTGAGTTTCATCTGTGAATTGAATTCGTGTGCTCTTCATACACGTGGGTTGAGTCGGAGTACCGAAAAAACTAGGTTCCGTGTACATTTTAAAAGTAGGGTCTTCACTACAAGGTAGATTCGACCCTCAAGAGTACAGTGGCATACTTAACTCAATTTTGGCCAAAGTGTGGATTGAGTCCTTTCTCCTTAACTACGTCCATTTCCGTTACAGAACGAATTTGAGTTTTTTTAGAACAAAATTATTTGGAACTTATTGGTGCACTTACCCTACTTATTTTTTAAATTGTACTGTCAGAATCCAAACAACGTTACTGTCCAAATCCTAACCTCAAAAAGCGATTTCAGTTATTTCGGAATTGTTGTTGATGTTTGTTTTTGAAGAATCGCATCTTTTCTGTTATTGCTTTAAAATAATCAATACCAGTAGAAGACCACTTATTTACACGAGAAAATATAATTAAAAACAATGGTTACTCACTGTGCCGTTGATAACTGCAATACAACACTCTTTAACAAAACTCCTGGCATTGCTCTGCACACGTAAGAAATTTGCTTTTAAAAAGGGTAGAATCATAGAACATCACACCGTCTAGCTAGAATATAAATATACAGCATATTGGTTATGCTTTGATTTGCCAATCTTAAAACGTTTGTTTCGCCTACCCCAAAGAATATTTGTATTTGAAACTACTTTCAGTGAAGGTAGCAAGAAGAATACCGACTTAGGACTACCTACTACAAAAACAATGGAGCCCTACACTATATAGCCTTATTTGTATTATTTAAAATAATATCTCTCATAATTTCACAGATGTCCAGTAAACGATGACATGAGAACAAGGTGGTTTAAATTACTGAAGAACAAATGCTCAAACATAGATTGGAATAAAAGCAGAATTTGCTCGAAGCACTTTGAAAATAAATACTTTGATTCACAAAGAAATTTGAAGGACAATGCTTTGCCTACAGTGTTTAATCTTTTTAAGGTGGGTTTAATATTTGTATACTGTTTTCTTCAGTAATTGATTGGTAATCAATGCACAGCTCATCAACTAAGTAGGTACTTTAAAAATTTGACCAGTATGTCCGCAAGATAATTTGTGGTTTTCCCTTGGTAAACTGTCTGGTTTTTAACTGTTTTTGAGGTTTGTGTCTATAACTGCCGGTGCTACGCTGACAGCAACCCATCCTCACCTCCCTGCCTAATTGGGCAATTGAAAGTGAATAATTGCAATGTAGCCATGGTTGGTTATTTATTAGAAATGAAGACTACAGCAACAGTAGAAAATTGTTTACTAAAGTATTTCATAACTTTATCCTTACAGCTTGTATTAAATTATGGTTAAAAGTTTTATTTACTTTTTCAGAGTGATACAGTACAAAAATCTAAAGTAGACAAACTGCTCAACAAGTTATCTCAATCAGAACTCAGCACTGACATCAAACTTAACCTATCCCGTCTTAAGGAGCCTTCAAACCTCGATGTATTTGTCAATGATGACCTCAAATGCAAGCCTGATGCACCTATGGAGGCTAAACTGTGGCTCATGGTGAAAAAACAAGACAATCTGAATACAAGACTGCAAGATCTCGTCGTCCAATCAAAGAAACATGTGGAAGTTCTACAGAAAAATGCAGAAGCAACAAAACTGATAAAAAAAGAACAGGAACAAACTATTGAATCATTAAAATACATTGTAAAGTGTCTGCAAGAGAAACATGCCACTCTCGAAGAGCAGATAGAAATATTGACGGCTGTGGAATCTAGATAGACTCCACATCATACAATACTATAGTACAGCATTTTAGTTTAAAATTAGGTTTTATAAGATTCTTCAATAAAATATTAAAAACGAACTATTATATGTATTTAATTTAATTACAATATAAAAAGCAGTCAATATCTTAAAACATTTCAGTCTTAATAAAATGGACATGATGATAACTTACAAACTAATAAAATAAATTATGAAATTTCACTAGAATCGTTAGTACCTATTTTCTCTGAAGTTGCTTTTGTAAGATTTCTCTAAGTTTTAGTTTTTTGTTAGTCTTGTCAGTGAGAGGTTTTCCGAGTGGTATTATCTCCATATGCTGCAGGCGTCTTCTAAATCTCTGGTAAAACTCCAGGACATCAGGATTAGCCCACACATGCCGGGAATCAAAATCCAGTACTCTCAGTGTGTCTAAACTCTGGGCCCTACTTAATGCTACATAAGCCTGTCCTGCTTCAAATATCTTTGCTAAAGACATTTCTACACAATCTAACGTCAATCCTTGTGATTTGTGTATAGAAAAAGCCCATGCTAAGTTCAAAGGCACTTGTCGCCGACAAAGCAGTGATCCATTTGAATTTTTCACATACCATCTTTCAGCTCTGGCCATATATTCTTTTTTATTCTTAAACCTTACCACTGGTAGTCCTTCTTCAAATCTTACTACTACACCACGAGCCCCATTCACTAATCCAGCGTTCACATTAATATTTTTCAGTAACATAACTTGGGCTCCAACTTTTAAGATCAATTTTGATGGAGCTATTGTTTGCATATCCAACTGTTTTGATGCATTATCACTATCTTGTGATGAGAATACTTTTGCTTCACCTTCTAAATCTGATAGTTTTGAATTGTTGATCATTTTGGAGTCATTAGTATGGGAGCAGAGTCGAGTGGCAAGGATTCCGTCACTTTCAATCTTCTGCCTGGCAGTGTTGACAAGTCTGTCACTTATCTCTTTGGTAACTCTTCCTATTCTAATACTATTCAATATTGATATGAATTCTTGGTCCTTCTGTCTGTGGACTTCTTTCAGTTCGAAACATAGTTCGACACATTTATCCCAGCATGGGGATTGGAAACAAAATCTTTTACCAGTTTTAGCCTTTTCTACAACTGGTGGCAATTGCAAGAAGTCACCACATAGAATGAGTTGTATACCTCCAAATGGTTTGTCATTTTTTCTTACATGTCTAGCAACTGCTTCTAATTTCTGCAAATAAAACAAGATGTAAGTTAGTAAACTATACATTGTTATTATGTAAATGTTGTTGATGATAAATTATTATTTTTACCTCAAAATAAGTGCCATCCACCATGGAAATCTCATCAATAATGAGATGTTTACATTTCCTCCACTTTTGAGCCACCAAAGGTAGCTTCATAGCTTTCTCACACGTAGCTTCATAGCTTTCTCACACAAGTTCTCTAAAGTACCAGCCCCATCACCTATTCCAGCAAATGCGTGTAGAGTTGTCCCTCCTGAAAATATTAAGAAATTATAGAAATATTAAAGAATTACATTCAGTTTATGGAAATAATGATAATATTTAGTTTTTAACTTACCGACATGGCATGCAGCCACACCAGTAGAGGCTGTAGCTACAGTTACATCTGGTGGCAAGGCCGCCACTATTCTCTTCAACAAGAAGCTCTTTCCAGTCCCCGCAGAACCAGTGAAAAATATATTCTTCCCACTTAGACATGCTTCTAAAACTCTTTTTTGTTCTGGGTTTAATGAACTTGTTGTACTCAGTGGGGAAGGAGAATATAGCTTTTTCGGTGCCGGTCCTCGCACACTGTCCTCTGACTTCCGTTTCTTAGAAGGAGGCGACGGAGTTGTTACTGTTGCCTTCGGAAGTTTGCTTTTAGCGTTGTTAATATCAGTTTTCGTAACTGGACTGATATCCTCAAAGGCTTGAGCTTTACCGCTAAGTAATTTAGCCCGCATGCTCTTAGAAGGAGTCGTATTAGCAGTCTTTTCTTTGTCACCAGTCATTTTAACAAATATTGTCCGTAGGAATGAAACTAGATTGGTCGGTGGTGCGTTTGCGATGAACAACGTGCATCCTGCTTCTTGGAACTTCACGCTAGCTTTGCCTTCAGCCATAAATTTCTTGAATACATTGATACCTTTTAGAGCAAGTCGAATAGCTGCATGTTTATCGCCGGATATCTCCATGAACATCTCTCGAAATTCGTTGCGGATAAGCCGAAGAGACGCGGTTTTGTAATTCACCTTTCTGGATATAGATCCTTGAGGAGTCATCCATTCTACAGTAGCAGCACACGATAAGAACGATTCTCCAGACTCCATTTCACTTTATATATTCAATTTTCATTTAAAGCTATATAAAATTCATACAAACAGGTAGAAAATGCAATGCGAGCAGTTTGAATTCGAAAATAGGTTAATGACACTTTGACAGTGAAGTTTCAAATATTTTGACAGTGACGGGATAGTTAACTCTTGTCATGCGGTTAAAGAGAAACATCGCATAGCCCTCACCCTACACAGCGCGCCATTTTTAAATAGTTCGTCGAGTTCAATAAGTTTGTTATGAGAAAGTTTATTCGGGTTTTTTTCACCCGTTATCCTCTTTTCTAAACAACGAAATAAATATTATATAATCATAAAATATGTATTATTTTAAAGTTAAAAGGATCTATAAATTAATTAATTACCCCAAAAATAAATGCATTCGGGCCAATACAATATTACCAAATATTTGTGCCAATATTTGATATTAAATAAGGGTACCTTACCTATTGATGCGTAGTTAAAATTGGAACCATTAAAGTTTATTTCAATTTTATTTGGTTACCGGAGACAGGCTGTCAGTAAGCGGACGGCTAATAATTCATCGTTCCATCGTAAAAGCAGCTAAAAATAAACAAACTGTCAGAAACCAACTGATATTCCCAATAATGCGTTTCGAAATAAATAAACGGTTTATTTATTAGTAACTACACAATGGTACCTTACTGCCTACCTTCTAATATTTTAATTTGAAAGTTTTCTGCAGGTATTCTAAGTAAGTAGGTTAGGTGTGAGGTAGGTGTGGTGGTGTTAGGTAGGATAAGTGTCGTAGGTATAAATATAAGTAGGTTATCTATCGAGTAGGTTTGTAACACCTTCAAGCAAAAACTACTAAACCGATTGCAATGAAACTTGCCAAATAGATTAGCTCGAGATCTGTATCCACATCTACACTTCTACACTAATATTATAAGAGAAAAGATTTGACACCTAGTCGGGACCTACCAACCAGTCTGTGAAACTGCCGACTAGTCGGCTTTCCCGACTAGTCGGCCCATCACTATAAATTACTTACCTACAGATTTATAATTCAAAACACCGCACCTTCATCAATCGTCATCGGCCCTCGTAAATTGTAGTAGGCGGAGCGTCGTCTATAAAGCGATTGGAGTTGCCTATTTGCCAATATAAAAGTAGGTAGGGACTGCACATTGATAGTAGGTGAGCAGTCCAATACCTAATCAAACGTTAAAAAAATATACATGGATGTGCAAATTGGTGCAAATACACTAATATTTGCACAGCAACCAATAACAGATCAACATATGAAAGCTTTAGTCAGACTGTTTAGACAAATGGGCGGCCTTACCGACAAAGCGTCGACAAAATGTCTTCCTAGCAACCTTTGGATAAAGAAGGTCAGAAGGTCCTAACCCGTGCTGTAGCTGTAGGCGTGAAGAAAAATGCCAATACCTAAAGGCAAGGATTACAGTAACCAGTAGGTATTATACCATGTTTATCTATACTTCTATACTATACTAATATTATAAAGAGGTAACGTTGGTAACATGTATGTATGTATGTATGTATATTGGGGGTAATCTCCGAAACTACTGGACCGATTTCAAAAATTCTTTCACCATTAGAAAGCTACATTCACCCTGAGTAACATAGGCTAGTTTTGATCCCGATATTCCCACGGGATCGGGACTTACGCGGGTGAAACCGTGGCAAATAAAGATACTGATACCACAGATCACATATACTAAGTAAAACAATGTTATCGATAATTATGTAATCTAAGTAAAGAATTAGCACAGGATACTTACATAAAGTATGGTATGTAAGGATACTAGGTAAATTAAGTATAGTTTACGCTTTATTAGGTTATATAGGTACCTAGATTTTGATGTGCAAACGCATTTGCTATTTTATTGACATCAAATATTTTTATAGATGAGTACCTAGGTATTTTGTAATCCCTCACTTGTAACTAGCATTTTTAGGAGAGTTTTTTTTCATAATAATGATATGAACAATCTGTCTTCTTTAGTCACACATGTAACGTGTTAAGTAATTAAAAATAAAGAAACTTCGCTTCGCTTACAACTTCGCTCAACCAACACAAAAACCCATGAAAATAATGATCTTTCCCCAGTTTCGTAGCGCTACGCAATAGGTGGGTAAGTAGGTAGGTAGGTATCTATACTCAATCATGGTCTAGTAAGTAGGTACGCATCTATCATAAAATTATCCCATAACACAGCGTTGGCTAATAAAACAGACATATCTGCTCATTACCGACAGTCAAATATTAGCATTAGTGTTGCTCATCGATAGTCCACTATCGATAGACTATCGATAGTTCAAGCTCTCTCACCTCCCACTCACACATTCCCCCTCTTCTCCTCCGCCACCTCCCCTCATCCCTCCACTATCTCATACATTTTGTCTCTGCAATGCCTGAACAAGGCGCTTGTCAATAACTTAAAGAATTATAGCTTAGCTGTATACATTAGCTCTTAAGTAACTGATATGTATGCAAATGAGAAATTAATAAATAAAAAATCAATAATAGAATCGATAATATATTCACGTCACGATAGCGGTTTTACACTAGGTAATTCATAGTGGCAATACTATCCATAGTAGAATATTCACGTGTAGTTCTAGTCACAATAATATCGATACTATTGGACATAAAACTGCTTAAAAACCACTATCGATAGGACTATCGATATCCTGAATAGTTTAATCCTGAGGCTATCGATAGTTCCGCAACACTAATCAGCATATGCCATATTTCAAGAGGCCAGCGTGACACTAACCATTGCTCCGTGTCGAGATATACGTGAGGTCATCACTCAAACTCTTTGTGTTGTTTCGCCGAAATTGATTGCGATCCTTCCTCGAAAATGAGCCAAGTGATTCTATACCCACAGGCTCAGAAACAAAGTCTGTTTTGAGAACTAAAGTGATAATTCATAAAATTGGAACTGCTGAACTTAAATTTAAACCGAACGGTTAGGTTTTAGATAGGTATATAGGTTAGAGAGATTACAAGAGAATACCTAATAAATAATTAATACAAAGTATGAAATTGTATAGACTGGGTCCCGATTCCATGTGTGGGAATTTCGAAAAACCTTTTCTTCATATAAAAAAAACACTTTCCAAATTTCAAGTCTCTGATCTGAATCCATCAGTGCGTTGATCCATCAGAGCACAAAGCATTTTACAGGTAGAAGATATTTGGATTTATTAGTAGGGATACTTTCTCATACTTAGGTACAGATAGGTAATTCACTGAAAAACTATTAGAAAACGAAAATCTTTTAGTAGGCTATTCTTTATTATGCACTTTTTATACTTGGCTATAGCATAGTATTTTAAATTTTATTTTTATTCCTTATCATTAAAAGCTAAAAGGGTTTTTTGTTTACTACGAAACCCTAAAAACAAAGTAGATTTACTTTTATTGCGGCTAGTTGATCCGATGGATTAAGTTATGTAATCTAATAAGAAGCACACGCATCCTGCAAGAAATCGCCGAGAAGGCGACCGGAAGTGATGTCCTTCGCAACGTATGAAACGTATCCGTAGACAGCGACCGGAAGTACCCACTACACGTATCATCGCGGTCGCCATTTGCTTTAATTTCGCAAAACGTTAAAACTAAGTATAGTACTGTAATATATTTTCACTTATTTGGATTTGATTAAAGGGTGTTTTTATCAATAAATACCTACCTAGGTCTTTTGGGATATAATTTTTGATGAAATAAACAAATGAACTGGGAGAGTTGACTATAATCTAATATTCGTGAAATAATTAAATTCTCAGAGGAAATAGCACCGCAATTCATCTAGATTAAGAATATTTGGAAATACGTAAGTACTTTTAAGTTTACTAATATTTTTGTTTTACAACAAAACAAGCAAAAGCATCAAAACTCGTGGCAGCACCCCAAGTTTTGTAAAAAAACAATACCTTTCTAGGTAGTTAATAAGTACCTAATTAATAAGTTGGCTCCTTAGTTAAATTTGAAAGAAAAATAATAAATAAATAGGTACTTACCTACTACTAATTTAGTAGGTAAGTAGGTAGGTACTTATTTAAAAAATAATCTGCGAAACCTACGTGCCTACCTAAGTAGCTTTCGAATCTCCTACCTAAATCATCAATGTAACAGCGGAGAATTCTTGCATTAAAATTAAAACAACATTACAGTAGCGCGTTCATTTCAAACTGATTTTGATGAGATCGTAAACGTCGCATAAAGGTAGAGAGAGAACATAGCAAGTCCATAAAGTTGACAACACAAGGAATCGATACAGGAAACCAGCGAGCGCGCTCGTAATCCAGAATTAGAGATGTGCAGCGCTTTCGCAACGACAAACGATCGTAAATGTTGCGAATCTGTTTGTGAACGTTTAGTTTGAAGTCTGAACTTCGTTCGAAGGGCCTTCGTTTCAGGAATTTGTGCAAAATAATTGTTTTTGATAGATTTATGTTCCGATCTAGGTTCATTTGTAAGGTATACTTCGTTTTTTAATTGTAGACTATGATTTGACATAGCTTTCTGAAGAAACAACGTCCAATACAAAGAACCAAAACGTCAGATCGTAGTCTGAAATTAAAAAAACGAAGGTAGAACGAACGAATATAGGTAGGTATATCTGATCCGAACTTAAAAAAATAATGTTATAGGGCTTCCTTTTTCTGTTTGTATGGATTAGATAGATGGTTATCTACCTACATACACCACCTTGCTGCCGCGGCAGATTAGGTAGACCTAAGAAATGCTGGCTCGACGTAGCGCGTCGTATTGGGTTGATATTGGACATGCGTGCAAATGGCCCCACTACGTAAAAGTAGGAAAGCAGACCCCGGGCTCCCGAGAGGAATGCAACATTCCTCAGATGGAAATAGACTACCTAGTTGGAAATAGGTACCTAGGTCTTTATCTAATCTAAGTACAAAGCAATATCAAAACGTTGATTTTAACACAATTTAATTAAAATGAACGTTTAAAATCTACTTACCTTCCAATTTCAATGCATGCAATAAATTAACCCAAATAGCATTCTAATATTTTAGTTGCAGTCACAAGAAACGAACGTAATACAAATGAGTAGATGGATAAATGTACTAAATTGACATGTTGGCAGAGTTCCGAGTAGGTAGGAATGCAGGGGTTGCATCGGCTACAGAAACAACAAAACTTCGTGTTAACACCGGACAATAGACGGACGGGGTTATGATGAAACAGTGCCCTTCATTCAGGGCTAATTAGGACAAAAGTTTCACGTTCGATTCCCGCCGAGGACAAGTATTACTGGCATAAATGTTTCTTTCTTATTCAGTGTGTTTTCTCTATGTGTCAAATGTACCTATGTATTTACAAAAAGAAGTACCTAAGTATTATATATAATACCTATATCCACTGTCGCGTACCCATAGTACAAGCCTAGTTGCTTAATTTGGGGCTAGATTGCGCTGTGTGCAACTTCCTGCAATATTTATTTATTATAGGTACACAAAAGTCAATAAGACAATGCAAAAGTTTTAAAATATAGGTCTTTAGGACCTAGGGTTAGGAAAAACTTAAGTTTATGTCGTTGCTGGTAATTCCAGAAATGAAAAAGGTCAATAGCTATACTATAGGTATAAGAATATTCTAGATTTCTGTCAGCTGATCCACAGTTCCTTTGAAACTTAAAAATCACTCTTATCGCCTTGAGCTTTTTCTCTAGTTTTAAAGAGTTTTAATGAATACAATGAAATTATCCATGTAAAACAATGTATTGTTGGTGACCGTAGCGTCTTCAGTCGGCGAAGCGGAGAGAGCAACACACATGGGACGCATCTGTGCGGGAGGTGTACCCTTCCGGCCTTAGCTATAGACCACTTTTCATAACGTTATCTTTTTAAGCTACTAATGTTATAAAGCTGAAAGTTTGTGAGTATGTATGCATGTATGTGTTTGTTACTCAATCACGTAAAAACCGCTAAACCGATGGCGATGAAACTTGGAATATAGGTAGCTGGAGACATAGAATAACACAAAGGCTACTTTATATCCCGATTTTCACTCGGGATAAGGGAATTTGCGGGTGAACCGCGGTGCGCATCTAGCATTATATAGTTCTTTCAACTTTACTTAGGTACATAATATGGGTATTGCAGTTGGCGCTTTCTGCGTGTTGATTGGTACTCATTTTGTGAATTGTACATTTTGATCCAAAGCGCGATTACTTTGCCTTGGGTTGAAAGAAATCTGACGATATTTGTCATCTTTTTTCAATTGATTTAATTGTCTATCTAGATTATACCTATTGCCTACCTTTATAAATCGCACACACAAGTCACAATGATATCCGCGAGTAAAATCACGGGTTGCGGCTAGTCTTCTATAGGTAGGTAAGTACTTATAATAAAGGAATAGCCTAGGAATAGCCAAGGAATAGCGGACAAAAAGCCTGTACCTAAAAACTTATAAAAAGAATGGGTCATTTAGGAAAACTAATTACTAATTACCTAAGTAGGTAGTATAAGAATTTACAATAAAATAAAATAATTCATATATTAATATATGTCTCTCTGATTCTCTGTTAATTGTGCATTCGAAAACTATATTGAATCGATTTAAATTTGATTTTCAAATACAACAACTAGGTACAACCCGAGTAATCAACGCCAGTGTTTTCCACTAGATTAAGACTAACGCTGGTGAAACCACGAGCGCAGCTGGTAATAAATGAAAAATAAACCTGTCATAACCGGCAACAGTTCAAATCTTTTCTAAAGTAAAAAGTAGCACCGAAATTGTGTATTAAAAAAACAAAAAGACTGACCCAATTGTTCCACGCATACCTAACGGATTGGCTACCACCGCAGCGCAGTAAAGAATCCATTCAAAAAGCGGCTTACTAAGTGATCCCTTTAATCAGACCAAACAAAGAATTCAATAGAAAAACTAGTTCAAAATGACAATTGACTAAATACCGACTATTGCTAATCCCATACCTATCTATTATCTTCGACGCAGGTGTGCAAATTGCAAATGATTAGTGAAAGAAGTAAAACTTTGAGACAATAGCGCGTTATCAGCACACCCAGGTAGAAAGTTCGCTAGAAATATTAGACTATAGATGAGGCACACGTGTGACGTATTCTAAACGCAGCTGCAATACCTCCGCAGATGTTTTATGGCACTGAATATTTCCAAGACGGTTTATTATTTATTACGATATTGCCGTTTAGAGCTTAATCTTCGGTTTTTATTATGCAGAAACAATGGTCATCAATGGCCAGTACTATTTTCGGCATACGGCATCCAGATGTGGAGATTTTGCCCTGCGTGGGAAACTAAAGTTTCGACTACGATGGTCGACCATTTTCTCTTCAAAAACAATTACCTACGTAGGTACTTTGTTTAGTTAGAATCACAGATGTTCAAATTCCGAGACAGGGTAATTTATAAAAATCTACCTACTTCGTACACTTTTTAAACTTACACAATATAATATATTCATATTCTCTAGCTACTTTGTCTTTCCAAAGATATGGTACTTTAGCATAATTATGAGGATTTAAGCACATGAAGTGCTAATATGCTAAAATCCATCGAACTGTTCAGGCTAGAGTGTGACAAACGAAAATTGGATATACATTACCCAATACCCATATTACATACTCTTGAAACACATAACCCTCCTACGGCAATCGGGCAAAATGGTTAAAGGCTTAGGTGGTGGGTACCCAGTTTGACTTTTAAACTGGTGAAGCTCGTTCGTCAGAGACGAGTTTGAAATGGATCACTATTAGGCGACCTTTCTCCTTCTAGCCTCTCATAGAGACCAGTCTAGTTCTATCGTTAAAGGTTTCTCTTGGCGTTTTTGAAACGTAGCCTTAAAATTGGGCCATTGTAGGTACGACCTATAAGACGAGGGTTTCCTCGAGAAGTTTTCTGTCGCCGTAACAGCGATGTTAATAGCGCAGTTATGTACTACATTTTCTTAAAGAAAAAGACATTGTCGCCCGGTCGAAACCACGACCCCACGAATGAAAGTTGGGGGGTATCTACCAAATACCAACACCGCTTAGTAATTTTGATAGGATATTCATACAGGGAACGCTGCCACGTTCGCTGTAGGTATAGCCCGGCATAGAGTACCTAGGGCTACCCCATCTCTTCCCGTACCTAGATGTCGTAAAAGCCGACTAAGGGATATGGGGGAGACTAGCAAACCTGGAGTTCTCCCCGCGGAGAGGCGGGTAAACTGTTTGGTCCCATCCCATTACTACCCTACCTCACTCATCTTTTGTACCTAACTAAAGAAAACATAAATCATTGGAAATAATTATGAAACATAGTCTTTGAGATCGTTATTTTAATTTAGAAAGGCGGGCGTCTATTTTTGTAAAATATGTGTCCAAAAATAGTGATGATGACGGCAGGAGATTTTCTTTGAACGAATTCAATGTCAGAGTCAAGATGCATCGAGATTAGATATTCAGTTTGAAACTAACGAAATATCGTCGTAATACGAGACGTATCGTTAGGTGGGCCTTCAATAAAATCCCGCCGGGAACAAAGGTAGTTATTTATGCTGACTATAATTTAACCAGAAACAAGTCTGGTTCTGGAGATGTTTTATAATTAATACTTAGCTATTTACAAATTTAAAAAGTACCTATGTGGTATGTATAGGTAGTACGTATATTCTTTGACTTGTCTAGTACCCATTGTACAAGCCTAGTTGCTTAGTTTGGGCTCAATGATGCTGTAGGCGATGTCTTTCAATATTAATTATTTATTTACTTAATTAATAGGTAGGTACTTCTTTCAATATAAATTATTAATTTACTTAATAGGTAAATAACTTACTTATGTTTTGGGTCAGTCGGATGTCCGTATGTAATTTTGCAAAAGTGCGAAAGGAATACCATTCAGCGGGGGTGCAGTCAAAGTAAGGCGGTCCACCCACTCGTTACAATGCCGTCTTCCTACTTTCAGGGTGTTTCAGGTATCTTTCAGGTAACCGTGCTACATATTAGACCACACTTATCATCTATAATAAAATAGTAATGAAACGCTCACCTATTAATAATAAACAACCATTTGCGTCGCTAAGTCGGAAAAAAAAAGGTAAGGTATGTTGATGCTATCCATTTCAGGATTATATCCCTCATCCTTCTTACTTTCACTACACAGTACGAGAGGTATAACAAACACAAAGTTACCCCAACTTCAACGCTAAAATCTCACTTATTATCTAAATCAGGTGTTACTTAAGAAAAAAACCTTTAAAAATAAACCGCAGAGCTGTAAAACTTAACAAAATAAACGTTGGCGAGGCCGAGGCGTTAATCTTGAAGAACATCTGTACGTGCTAACAGGATTGTCATATCTTCACCCCATGTTGGAAGACAAACGAGTCGTCCTTTACGCCATTGGCTTTGTGGTGCTACAGTAGGTATTATACTGGGGCGCGATTAAATTGACTTTTTGATTTACTTATTAAAAAAAAACCAGTGTGTGTGGCGCATATAACCTACTATCAAAGCGATATGGATAAATCTGTCTCCAAAATAGCTCCTAAATCTCATGATTTTATACATCCACAAGCTGCGCCCGCGGTTTCACTCGCACAAGTCCCTATCGCGTACGAATATCCCATCTCCATACCAAGCTTCATCACAATCGGTTCAGTGGTTTTTGCATGAAGGGTGACAAACATAGGTAGGTACTCATTTACTTCTTTACTCACTTAGGTATTTCCAGACTTTCACCTTTATAATAAATAATACTAGCTGACCCGGCAAACGTTGTTTTGCTTTATATTATAAACTAGCAGATTCCCGCGGTTTCACCCGCGTAAGTCCCGATCCCGTGAGAATATCGGGATCAAAAGTAGCCTATGTTACTCAGGGTGAATGTAGCTTTCTAATGGTGAAAGAATTTTTTAAATCGGTCCAGTAGTTTCGGAGATTACCCCCAATATACATACATACATACATACATACATGTTACCAACGTTACCTCTTTATAATATTAGTATAGATATAGATTATAGATAGTAGCCGATTCTTAGACCTACTGAATACGTAGGTATACAAAATTTCATAAAAATCGGTCAAGCCGTTTCGGAGGAGTACGGTAACTAACACTGTGACATGGAAATTTTATATACACACATCAACATCGTCTAGGGATATTTTATTTAGAGTTCTTAAACTTAAAAAATACTGGCCGATTTAAAAATATTTTAATGGAACCTTATTGTATGATTCCAAATTTGAATTTTAAAAAAATAATTAAAAACATAAGATTAGCGCGGCAATTATTGTAGCGAGTTCGAAGGTTTAAATTTACTTAACGCACTTTTAAGCATTTTGTTTAAACAAATTGAAGTTTTGATATTTTTTTTTGATTAATTACAATTTAATACAACTGTGTGCATCATGCAGCGGCGTCATTTAACAAGAAACGAAATGTTAAGGGCAGTAGGAATGCTCCAAGCTGGGGCTACTCAACGGAGTATTGCCGAGGAGATTGGAACAAGACAAAACGTGATATCAAGATTGTGGTCACGTTATCGTGCTACTGGTGAAGTGGCTGAAAGGCATCCAGGCGGAAAGCGGATAACTACCCAAAGACAAGACCGATTTTTGCAAGTGGCCGCGAGAAGACAACCAAATGTTACGGCCATGCAGTTGGTTCAAACGCTCCAGTCAGACCACCAGGTGCTTGTCAGTGACCAAACTGTGAGGAGAAGACTGCACGAGGCTAACCTTCATTCTCGCAGGCCGCTTCGTACTCTAGCACTACGCAGAGGAAATCGTGGACGAAGATTACAGTGGGCTAGAGAACATTTGCCTTGGGAAGATATCGAGTGGTCGGTAGTGTTGTTTACCGATGAGTCCCGATTCGGATTTCATCCTGATTCACGTAGAGTACGCGTATGGCGAGCTTCTGGTCGTGACAACCGTCTGCAACACCCTCAGGAGGTCCATCCATACCATGGCGGAACAATTATGGTTTGGGCGGGAATTCGTATTGGTGGAAGAACAGACCTCGTTTGGATCAGAAACACTATGACTGCCGAAAAATACCGTAATCAGGTGCTAGCACCAATAATCTATCCCCATCGACTGCAAATGGGCCAAGTTTTCACGCTCATGCACGACAACGCCCGTCCGCACACTGCGCGAGTGGTGACCAGCTGGCTAGAGGAGCATGACGTGTCGGTCTTAGACTGGCCCGCGCAGCCACCAGACCTAAACCCCATAGAGCACGCGTGGGATATGCTTCAAAGAAGGGCTTTGAGGAATTTGCCTCCAAATGTTGCGACTGAAGAGCAACTTTTTTTGCATCTTAGCAGGACCTGGGACAGTATTCCGCAGCAAGATATTGACAACCTGATTCAAAGCATAAAAAACCGTTGCAGGGCCGTGATTGACGTCATGGGTGGTTTCACTGACTACTAATTTTAACTTCAAATAAAAAAACCTAATCATTTCGTTTTACTTTATTTTTTCCTTAGATAGACATTTTATCTTAAATTTAACATTATTTCACTTTTTGCGTTTTTTAAAATAAAAAAATATTTAAGCATAAAACAATATTTTGTTGTAGGTATTCTAAATCATAGTCTGATAAGTAGGCTTTACAAAAATATATACATGTTGTTTGTTAGTAAACACAATTTTTGAGTAAATTGAGAAATTCTGAATATCCCTAGACGGTGTTGATGTGTGTATTAGAGATTAGGATTTCAAATCCCGAGTACTATCCCTGTCGCGCATTGATAAAAAGCTCTCTCTTTACACGATTTACCGAGGCGACGCGCAAAGTTTACCTACTACAGATTTCAAATCAATTTTTTATTTTAACAGTCTCTAATGAGTATTATCTTCAAACGTGAGAAACCGGCAAGATAACGGTAAGCAGTGCCTTTTTATGAATGAAACTGAATAACTAGATAGAAATCCCATGGGCCCGCGCCAGATGTTGTCGGCACCTACCTACCTACTTACCTACTACGTTTAATAACCTGGGAAAGTTAGTTTTGGTAATGGCTTTGAGAAATTGCCATTATTACGTTATTTATTTATTACTTACTATTGGAGTAGGTAAGATCTTTCGAGTAATATTTTATCATTTTATTTTTATTTAAGTTTAAAAAGATGGTTAGGTTAACCTATAATTATAAAAAAAGAATTAGGACTAGCCTAGGACAAATGAAAAATATATTTAGCGAAATCTGTTTTAAAATAAAACATTATCTAATAAGTAATAACACTCTATTTTCACGAATGAGGATTGCAATGATGTTATTACAATTTTAAGTTTGTAATATTTTGACGGTTTTTAATGACGTATAAGAACTTAAACGTGTTTAGGAATCGTTATGCAAGCCGGCCTAAATAAGTAATATTAAAATTAAATAAGTAAGAGTGGCTTGCTTAAGACTATTTAAAAATATATTTAGCTAAATGAATTTAAAATAATTTACAGAAAATCGACCATTGGACTCCTCGTCCATATTATAAGTAGAAGATTGCTATTTATGTTGTCACACTTTGTTAATCAAACTTTTATCAAAGTCTGACTTCATAATAGCAATATCCTATGGACATAGAGTCCAATGTTCGATTTTCTGTAAAATATGTTTAAATTGATTTAGCTAAATAAATTTTAATTACTCTTTTAAGCAAGCTCGCGTGCAAATTGCGCGGAAATAACGTCATATGTGACGTCACATTTAGTGTTCAAGTTACATAAGCAACTTACATAATTATTATTCAAGTTTTACGTAGTTTTACTTAGTTTTCAAATGGCAGTTATTTTATTTTTTCAGTGGGAATCAGCCAGTGTAAGTATTCTATAATAATTTGCAAGTTATTTGCAGATACGAAAACAGTCAAGTCGTCGTACAAAGTTATACTTATTCAAAAGCGCCAGTTGCATGCAATTTCGATTGTAACATATTTCCGCGTATAAGATTTTTGCATGACTTGCACAATGAAACCACAGTTTCCCTAATCGGCGCACAATGTTCCCAGGAGAAAACAGAAAAACTGAAGTAATTCACTTGCCGTTGGTTGTTTTAGAATTATTTATTTATTGTTTTGAGCTGGATTTATTGACGAAGTGGTCGAAAATGTAACGTTCTCCCATAAACATTCACTTGTGCCTTTTCAACACTCATGCATGACTCATGCATGAATGTTGGGTTGGAAGATGGGGCAATGAGTAGAACGAACACATTCTTTTCTGCACCGACCTACGTATCGGAACTATTCGGAACACTAAATAGTATGCTTGGAGAAAAGAATTATACCGATCCATGGATCTTATGCCAAGGTTTCCACCAAATAACAACCATGAGTAAAAAAAATTGGAACCCCACATACCTATAGCAAAAGGGTTTTTTTTTCTTTTAACCCGCACCAAAAAGTCAAAACATGCGAGATGTAAAAGGCGACAGTAATTTCTTTTCAGTAAACCCATTATTGCGATTGTATAGGTACGCGGCATTTTTCAAAGCTCTATTTAGTTCTAGTTTTATTTCATACTAGCTGCGTCCCGCGGTTTCACCCGCGTAAGTCCCGATCCCATGGAAATATCGGGATCAAAAGTAGGCTATGTTACTCAGGGTGAATGTAGCTTTCTAATGGCGAATTTTTAAGATCGGCACAGTAGTTTTTGAGTTTATTCATAACAAACATACAGACGCACACACACACACACACACAAAAACAAATCCTTACTCTTTATAATATTACTAGCTGACTCGGCAAACGTTGTTTTGCCTTATAAATTATAGATAGTAGCCAATTCTCAGACCTACTGAATACGCATATAAAATTTGGTAAAAATCGGTAAAGCCGTTTCGGAGGAGTACGGTATCTAACATTGTGACATGGACATTTTATATATTAGAAAGATAGAAGATAGTATAGAAGATGAACAACAACGAAAACCGAATAAATAACTTACAACAATTTCTAAGAAGTTATGTATGACGTCCAAAGGAAACTTAAACTCCATTTGCTTTCAATCATTAACAGAAAGGTAGCAGAGTATGTTAGACTGTGACAAAAACCAAACCTCAACAAGATTATCAAATCTTCTAACTAAACTAAACGAACTGGTTAACTGAAAACGTCAGAAACTAACATTGTCCAGGCATCTAGCCATTATCCTTTGTTATTACGCGGTAGATATTTAAATTAAATATTTATAATATCGTAAAGCTCAGGGCGTGGGATTGAATCCTTGGTTCCATTGCGTCATGGGTATTTTTAGAACAGGACGAACGACGCGACTTCACAAAAAAGCGACAAAAGGGTGGCGCCAAATATCAAGTTATTTTATAGCCGTTACTAAAACTATGAGGTCAAATAATGAGGTCTTCTAGTGTAGGTATTTAAATTTATTATGGTTTATGATATCAAAACTATGACGATTTATTTGCACAATCCGTTTGCGGAGCTTTATTGAACGCGTTAATGAAAAATCATCATCATCCGAGCGATTTTCCCGGTTGCATTCCTCTCGAGAGCCCGGGGTCCGCTTTCCTACTTTTACGTCTCCACTTCGCACGATCTTCGGGATCTCGCGGAAAATGTGACCAAATAATCTGTATCGATTCAATAAAATTGCACAATCGAACTATAAGTACAGACAAATTGTGAATTGATACGATAATTGGTAACAGTCTGTAGCGGCCATAGGTTGGATGCCTATAGAAACCTTTAGCAATCTAAGCGACATTAGTATTCTGGACATAAAACAATTAATAAACCATATTCATTCCAGAATGACGTGGTAGGTACTGTAAAATTCCATTAGTATGACAGTGAAGATGACTGAAGTCTCTGATCGGTCACAGGATGCGTGCTCACCGATGCGATCGGTTATGGCGACCGAACACCCACACAGACACACCTATGTACAGAGGTAAATATGACTCCAAATGATGGACAAGGAAGATAAACAGACGAACAGCGAGGGACCGCACCCGACCCGATATCTGCGTCCCTTTCTCTCTCGCACGAAGCGGCGGGAGGCGGCGCCTTGGGAGGTGCGGCGCTTGGAGATGGTTATTTTTTTGTATCTTGTCAATGAAGGGATCTGTAGGGGCGGGCCGTGCGCCCGCGCAGGCTTCAGTCTACAATTGCAGCTTGACTGCGCTCATCATACGTTCATGTCTTATCGTCGCCAACGATTATGAACTACGAAACCTGTGACAATACGCTTGTGCCGATAAAACGCGAGGCGGACCTCGAATACCGCGACGACGAGGACCATTTCTACGGGTATGTGCCAGTAGAAGTCGAGAAACATCACGGAGAAGGCTTCGCGCCTTCCTCACCGACGCGTCTAATGGACCTCAGCAGCTCGGAGCGCCCGCCGTACCAACCCTGGCAGAATGCACCCTTCGAAGACGAGAGAGATTACCAACCAGTCTACCCTTTCGACCCACAGTTCGTAGATCAGAGACAGAGGGAGTTACCAAGGAATTTCTATTACGAAGACTCCAATTCCCAAGATCGTGTTAGAAACTTTTACGAAACGAGTGAAATGCCGAAGCTCGGGAACGTCGTATATCAAAACGAAGAAAGGAGAGAGGAGACAGAAGAGCAGAGGAGATCGCGCAAACGTGGATCAAAAGCCTCGCGGAAGAAGGCCCAGTCTTTCGAGGAAATGCAGATTCAGAGGGTGATGGCTAATGTAAGAGAGCGGCAAAGGACGCAGAGTTTGAACGAGGCTTTCGCAAGTTTACGACAGATTATACCGTCGTTGCCGAGCGATAAGCTGTCTAAGATTCAGACGCTTCAGCTAGCGACGCAGTACATCGAGTTCTTATACCAGATCCTGAATAGTGAGTCAGGGGGAAGCAGTGACGCCAGTAGCGACGCGGGAAGTGACCACGGCAAGTATCTAGCACAAGACAAACTTAGCTACGCGTTCTCCGTATGGAGGATGGAAGGCGAGTGGACGAACGGTACGCAGACGTGATCTTGGCAGAACCAACAATCTTGATATAACTCTTTAAAAGACGCTTAAATATTCCATATTATTATTTTTTTCTAATTTTAGTCATGTTAATTAAGACCGTGTGCTATTAGGGCTGTTTCCATGTCTCTAGGGAATTTTCTTTCCGCACCTATCATGTCTACTTTATTCTAACAAATATGTATAAAGCTTCAGGAATAGTGACTTTTAAACTAAAAAAAGACTAAAAAAAGTTCATTTAAATTGTAGACAAGGACACCTGTAGGTACATAAAAGTCAATGAAAAAAAGGTTGTTCTAGTAGAAGAAAATTGGGGAATACTTTTGTGTATGGAAACAGCGCTGATAGGATATGCTCTTAAATGTTAGCTGTTAATACTAACAAAGTGAACGATGTTTCAATATGTGATAGTTAAAAATAAGTAGATAGAAATAAAGGAAGAAAGAAATTAGATAGATAAATAAGGTGTAAAAATTTCAGAATAAAGAAAGAAATAAGATAAGAGATATAAGATATAAAATATTCAATTAAGACAACTTAGTTAAGCTATGAAATTAAGTATTGTATTATATAATGAAATACAGCTGTATACCAAAACGAATTCTAAGTGCCATTTCTTTGTAAAAATATATTTAAGTTTAAGTATTAACTTAATGAGTAAGAATCAAAAGAATACTTCCAAATAAATGACTTTATGAATAAGCATACAAAAGTGGTTTCTTTCACATCTTTTAGGATTTATAAGTTAATAAGATTAGCAGATAATCCATATTGCAGACTAAAAGCGGAATGCTGACACGCCACTCAAAAATTTAAAGGCTACTTAAGCAATTAAGCAGCTCCTAAACTACAAAATTAGCATTACCAACAAAATTTAAAAGCTACTTAATATCTAAGTGAGCCACTAACATTTAAAAGCTACTTACCTAATATGTAAGTGGCCCACTTGGTTATTATTTAGGGAATTTGTAAAAATTAAGTTGCATAAATCTGTTTAGACAGTAGGTAATATTGTATCGTTCTTACTTATAAACGATACACCTATCAAGTAAGTCATGAATGTTTTGTGTTTTATCGTGAGATAAAGTTTTAAAGTTAAGAGACAGAAACAGAAGATTGGGCAGGTACTACCTATTCATGCCTTAGTTACATTTATACCGGGTCTTACCGCCGCACTCAGAGACATTTAATGGATACTTAAACTATACTAAGTAAAGATATTCTTTTTGAAATCGTTACTTAGTATAGTTTAAATAACCATTAAGAGGATAGTCTCCATTCTCTTTCTCCATACAAACGTAGTTTAAATTTTCCTCCCTGGATAAAGACGTTAGAGCAAATATGTTTATGCCATAAAACCTATATCTGTCATGACAATGCATCTACCTTATTACTTTTTTTTATTTTCTAATTAAAATAACAATAAAAAATAAAAAAATAAAAAGGTAGATGCATAGCCATGATAGATATAAGTTTTATGGCGTAAACATATTTGCTCTAATGTCTTTATCCAGGGAGGAAAATTTAAACTACGTTTGTATGGAGAAAGAGAATGGAGACTATCCTCTTAATGTCTCTGAGTGCGGCGGTTAATCGCGTATTGTTATTTACTAGCTATATCCCGCGGTTTCACCAACGTTAATCCCGATCCCGTTGAAATTATGTCCTTTCTGCAGATGTCTACAGCTATCAGCGGTTTAGGCTGCGCGTTGATCCATCAATCAGTCAGTACAATGCATTTTATACGTGTAGGTTTCTTACTTTAGAAGACTGGTTACATAGTGGAAAAGTCAAGGTAAGAAATTAAATAATACGTGATTCAGACCCGTTAAAATGTAGCTACGAGTATGTTAACCAATTATGTAAATTTAAAAAGTTTATCCATCTCTTGACATCGTTTATTATTAGTAAGGGGTATAGGTACTAGCAGCGCCCCGCGGTTTCACCGGAGTAATTCTCGATCCCGCGGAAATATCGAGATTTAAAGTTGTTTATATGTTAATTCAGATCTCTATAGCTGTCTGTAGCTGTTCCAAGTTAAAGCTAACTGGTTTAACAAAAATACACATTTACTCACTTACTTACACACAAACTTTCTCATAATAATATTACTAAAATTAATGGTAAAAGTTGACACAGGAAGTAAAAAATAAATCAATCAGACTTAGATTTTTGGCAAAACATCCGACGCGACATGGCCGCTCGGGTGGCGAGTGAAAAATGCATTCAGGATGATATGCCGCGCGCCGCCGCTTTGAGTTATTTCAATTACTAAGAAATTATAGCACGATCAAACTCTTTGAAATGTATGCCAATCCAATCAAAACGCTTGTCTAGAACCTATATCAAATGAGGCCAATTTCATTCAAAATTAATTTAATTACTGAGTTTTGCCACGAAAACAAATACACGGTTTCACAACAAATTACAACAATGTAAATACCCCAATATTAAGAGGCATAGGTATAGGCGCTAAACTCAAAATCTCTGTAGTTTCACCGAAAATTGTTGATTATTTCATGACGCATTATTGTTGTTTTTTTTTATATGGATTGTAGCTGACATTTGTTTCCTACACTTTGGCTAGAGGCCCCTTAAATAATAATTGTAGTTACATTTTCCCGGGGTTTAGTCTTAACTTTGTACACATGTAACCATTGTAACATGGTTGAAACATCGAGGTAAGAAAATAAATAATAATACGCGATTAAGACCCGGGAAAATGTAATATTAACAAATCGTGTGAATCTAAAAAGTTTATCAATGTTTGTAGTGTTAGAAATGTCTTGCAAAATTACTAACAATTTCTTGCTTATAGAATAGATGCCCTTGGGCCTTACTCCCAGCTCTAAATTGGAGCTTAGTAGTGGAGTTCTTTACCTTAGATTTTTATTTTTATTTTAACAATTTAAAAATAAATAAATGGGTAACATTCCAAGTATTAGTAAGTTAAGAATTTGAACCATGGTTTGTACTATTTATGTATTCTGTGCCATGGTCAACTTTAACAAGTAAAAATAAATAGTGCAAGACCTTGTCAGTTGTGTTTAAGAACGAGTTATTTAGAGCTGAAAGTAAAGCCCCATAATTATAAAATAATAATAATAAAAAGATAAATGTTCGTTATACAATCTGGTTTATTTAATAGCTCTCTTAAATTAAACTTATTTAATATTGGCAATAAACACTTTAAAATGTACCTAAACCCTACCTAAGGCTTTTGTATAATTTTAAAGAAAATTAATTATATGTATAGTGGCCGGCAGATAAGTTGAAAAATGTTGACGTTGAAGGGGAAAGTTCGCGCAGTACATTTTACATGCGACTTCTATGAAAAATCTACTTCTGCGCATCCGCCATTTTTTCCAACTAAACTGCCGGCCACTGTATATAGGTTTGATCACAGACAAACATATAGCTAGACGTCACATGTACTCTTCGATTTGTATTGAAACCGAGCGTGCCGACTTTTTAATACTTACTGTGACGTTTTAGCCACAGGAAATATGGTTCCTGCGTTTGGGTGCTCGAATTTTTTAGGATTTTGCAGTTACTTATCACGCAACGAGGGATTTTATTTTGGACGGGTTTTTACGGACGTCCGGCAACTTTAGTTAGACGCGCGCGGACTGCCAGTTAGTGCAGACTACCGTGACGTTTTTACAGGGTTTTTCCACGTTTTCTGACACGCGAAGGACACGATTTCGCGTGGTCTAGCTATATGAATGTCTGTGGGTTCGATATATAAAACCAGTGTTACGTTACGAAACTTGTGGCATTCATTATAGAGTTAATTTTCCAAAAGCAGTCTCGTAGCAGTTACTCAATTCAATTCAATTCATTTATTCATTCAGATAACAAGATCCATAAATTTACAATTTAAAAATAAAATACAATAATAATAGTTACTGGAAGCAAGTTTATCTTTATTAATATTATAAAGAGGAAAGATTTGTATTTCTGTGTGTGTGTTTGTGTGCGTCTTTATGTTTGTTATGAATAAACTCAAAAACTACTGGACCGATTTCAAAAAATCTTTCAGAATTAAAAACCTACATTCACCTTGAGTAACATAAGCTACTTTTGATCCCGATATTCCCATGGGATCGGGACTTACGCGGGTGAAATCAAATATATAGGTAGATAGTTCTGCTGTGTCTACGCAACTTTTTTGTGTAAATGACTCTAAAATGCCACTAGTTTCGCAATGTAAACCCCGGTTAACTGTATATGGTTATTATTATATTGTCAAAAACATTAGAGGACGGTTATTTAGACCGAAAAGGGGTTGTACTAGACGTGTAGATTAACAACTTTTGTTCTTCAACGGAAAAACAATCTATTTTTCGAAAAAAATGAGTTTAAGGTGTACTAGAAATCAGCTGTTTAGTAGAGTTGGAGGTCACTAACTTTAAGTTGACCTTTTATTTAGTAAATCCTACTAACATTTAAAAATTTATTGCCGTTTTTTGAAAAATAAATCGCCTTTTTTCAGTGAAACATAATCTCAAAATTATCGAAAAAAAAACGTTTGATTTTCCGTAAGTCGTAGAACAAAAATCGTTTGCCTATACTTCTAAAACAACGGCCATTCGGCTTCTACTACCGTCCCCAAAACACACTGTATAGTACATATAATAAATAAGTGATTAAAAACTAAAATTATTAGGCTAAAACTGAAAATCGGATGCCATAAAATCTTTCAAAACTCAATGTCTTTTCATGATTTTTAAAGTAACAAAAGACGTTATAAAAACAATAATAAAATTTATAATATAGGTACATATATTTGATGTAGATTTAGTTTTGGTTATATACAAAATAGCATTTTCCCCGGGGTAATCATGCCAATCCAATAAAAATTGGTGCAGTAGCTTATTACAAACAAAAATAGTGGGAAATTAAATATACAATTACAGGGTGTTCAAATTAGAACACCTGCTTATATTTGGATAATGGACGCTGGTAGGGGAAACGCCTAAAGAATTGTAGCGGATAAATGATCAACCATTGTAAAGTAGGTACATAATATTAAATTGTTTAGGTACCTAAATGATCAGATCAACCATTGTAAAAATATGATATTAAATTGTTCTGAGCAAATATTCTATCTAGAACGTCTCGGCATTGTTAGATTTTTCTCCAAATACTTGAACCCGGCGGGAATCGAACCCGCAATCTTTTTCATTGCAGTCGGGCATTCGCACGACGCGTCACAAAGGTCATCATAGTGTTTAAAAAAATGTGAGCCGTCACGGGACGTCCAGCCGATGTGAAACATCGGCTCGCTACGTATAGTACATATAGCGTGGCGAGGCGTCGCCACGGCCTGTATCGCCATGACAAATTTTAGGTTTACCCTCGCCTATAGATGATTCACATCATAAACTAGTGCCTATGGAACTGAGTTATCCACTAGCTAGATAGATGATACGGATGCAGACCATTTCCATGGACCAACCATCCAATGCCCTATAAGCAGGTGTCCATTAAGAACGTGGCGACTGTTACCATTTCCATACAAACTTAATACCAAAATAAATTATGAAAAATTTAGTTTTCTACCTTAATATCGATATTATTTGGATTAAGATTTTACTTTTAAAGGGTCCCCACCGCAAGGTTTTCCAAAATATTCATTCAAATAAAACGGAGAAACATTTTTCAATGAAAAAAATGTTTTTTCCCTTTTATTTCATTTCGAATGAATATTTTGGAAAACCTTGCAGTGGGAACAAGTAAAATCTTAATCCGAATAATATGGATATTAAGGTAGAAAACTAAATTTTTCATAATTTATTTTGGTGTTAAGTTTGTATGGAAATGGTAACAGTCGCCACGTTCTTAAACATCCTGTATAATATAAAACAAACTTAATGAGTACACAGTAACGCTAACTAAATATAACTGTAGGTACTCTAATTCAGAATCTTAGATCAAAAATGTAAACAAATAACTGTCAATATCAAAGGAAAAAGTAAATAAAGAGCTGTCACTTTCAAATAAATGTATGAGCTGCTTTTGTTTACATTTTTGACCTAAGATTCTGAAATAGATATAAGTATGTATTAATTAGGAACAATCATCTCATCGTTTACTTTATCCAATTGGTACATCTGTAAATAATAAAAACAACATCATTTTATGCATTTTATACATAAATTATGTACTAGTTTACTAGCATCGCTCTACGGCTTCACCCGCATAAGTCCCGCGCGCGATCGGAGCGCGAGGGATCGTCTGGTGTGGTACCGAGTCCGACTAATGAGACATTTTGTGTGAGGGAAATATAGCGACCGCTTGTCATTGTATAGTAGATATTTTACAGATAACACTATTGCTTTTTTATAGACAATCAGTTAAATTTGTATTATATAAAAATTAGGAATCTAGATTCTTGTTCTGTTTTCGCGATGTTGTATTGAAATTAAAACGTTGAGCGTTGTAACAATGCTAAAAGTAATAAAAACCACGCGATTCAAACCGAAAAATGTCTTTAATTTCAATTAGGAATCTGTTATTGGCTATAAGATTTATTTATTTTGTGACTTGTAACTTTTGTAAGAGCTGTTGATTACATGTTAATAAAGAAAATAAATATAAATAAATAATTTTATCCGTCATTGAGCACCCATATTACTAGCCCAGTCGCGTAGTTTAGTGCCAAGAATCGTACACTTTTTAAACATAGCCGAATCCCGAAGTATTACCGCAGAAGTCCGGCAGTGATACCATACGAGCACGAGAAAAAAAATGACGGTCGAGAAAAATGTTTCGTCTCTTTCTCTTATCGTTTCGTTATCGAGACAACATCTGAGATGTTTTAACAGACAAGCTAAAAGTTATACAATAATCAAACTACTAAATTAGATAGGTAAGGACGTTTCGACGAAACACCTAGATTCATTATTTTTAAAATTCAAAGACTCTGGTACTAAGTATTTGTAAAAAAAAGATTGTTGTTTCAAGAAAATATTGTAATATTGATAGTCTTTAGTTTATGTTACGTTTGTCTTTTTATAAAAAATCAAAAAAAAAAAACAAAAATCAAAGTACGTTTATTCATTCGGATATTAGCAAGATATCTCTTTGACATGTCATTTTTTTTTAATTTAATCTACTCTACTATGTCTTCGGATCGCGACCTCCATGACATGAGAAGAAGACACAAGAAACTCATGGGGTTTTTTTTTTTGTATATTTTTTTTTTGCAGTAATCATGTGATTTACATTGTCGCATATATAATATTATTGAAGAAAAGTGGAACTGGAGCAATAATCTATACTTACTATAATAATCCTTACTAGCATTACAAGTGCGAAAGTAACTCTGTCTGTCTGTCTATCTGTTCAAATAAGTTATAATATACAAAATAATAAACATATCACCTCTAAAACTGAATTCTCTCTTTTTTGGTCCCTAAGGTTAATATCAATGTTCTGAATACAATACCTCTTTAACTTCCCAGTCTTCTTGTTCCGTCTGTAACAATATAAAACAAGACCTGTATTGCTTGACCTCTAAATATAAGTACAGAAAAGTACTGTTTTATTGCAGCAACATGTAATTAAAAGAAGTGGGATAAACCGTAATACATTTTGCATTTATTAATTTTATTAGAGTACCGAGTCTATGTATCTAAGACCCAATCGACCCAATGCGTGGATTGATGCTTTCAAATTGATTTTTTGACTAATGGCGATTCTGCGCACAGTGTGTTGCAATTCCGCCAAATCTAGTGATGAAGAATAAACCAAGGGTATTGGCCAGTCTTACACTCGTATTTATAGTCAATTTTAAGTAATTACTTGTCTAAGTAATGTGTCTGTCACATTTTCGTTGACGTTAAAAAGCACTAATATGAACGAGACAGGGCATTGCTTAGCCAAAATAATCACTCAGATTCGTCTATAAATACGGGGGTTAGTACTTTATCTTGATCTACTGAGTGCCAATCAACGTCAGCGAAAATGTAACAAAACCTAATTCCAGTCGAAAATGGTAAATTTTGGTAGGAAATGGTAGGGTTGCCGCGCACGAGAACTTCAGGTTGTTCTGTAAACGGTAACTGTAACTGACCGGTGTATCGTTGGCATCGTTAGAGTCGACTCGGTCAGGCGGGCTGGCGTGCGCCTGCTTCACGTGGTCCTTGAGCGCGAAGGCCCGCGCGTAGCTCGCGCCGCACAGCGCGCACGAGAACTTCAGGTTGTTCTGCCGCGCGTGCGTCTCTGTGTGCACGCGCACGGCGTATAGGGACGCGAATGGCCTGATACAAGGAAAGAGAGGTAAGTAAGTATTGCATTTCTTCTTTGCCTATAGAAGTCTAGCTATAGCGATCGGTCATCTGCGCTCTGCATTCAGCGACTCTCGCAAATACATCTTTAAGTTTGAATCCCTTGGTCGTTTATTTCGCGTAAAAAGGACATGAATATGTTTGAGACATCACATCTAGGTACTGGTACATAATATCTTAATGGATCTAAATTACTATTAATAACATTATCTAAGTCCCTTTCAGATTACAGATAAATTTTTACAGGTTTTTTAAGACAAAACTGTCAAATCGGTCCAAAAGATCGAAAAAAGGCAGAATTGCTTGCCAGAAAATTAAGTCCAAAAAAGAAATGCATTTTTTTACATACAGTGGTGGTCATATAATTAAGAACGCTGATATAAAGGGAAGATTTTTTTTAACTAAGACGCAAAACTAATTGCAGGCATTATTTTTTATTGTTCTCGGTATCGTAAAACTTTTCCATAATACCACTGTATTCATTGATACACATGATTAAAGACATTTTTCGGTTTGAATCGCGTGGTTTTTATTACTTTTAGCATTGTTACATAGACCTATCCTGAAGAAGAGACCTGGAAAGGTCTCGAAACGTTGAGCGTTGTAACAATGCTAAAAGTAATAAAAACCACGCGATTCAAACCGAAAAATGTCTTTAATTTCAATACAACATCGCGAAAACAGAAGAAGAATCTACACATGATTAGCTAAAAATAAATACACAAACTTTTTACACTACTTCTAAACATAGTACTCCTATTTACTGGCTGGCCACGTAATTAAGAACGCTCAATAGTTTATACGTTTATTCAAATTTAATTAGAGAAAAATCAGTCGATTTGTTACTGTTTGTATAATTTTGGAGCCATTTAGTGCTGTAAAAGGTAAAAGTTATTGCTTCTTATGAAAAGACAATGGAAAAAATAAAAGTTGTGATAAATCTACAAGGGAAGTAATAATAAAAGTTCGCCAGAAGAATTTGGTCAAACAAAAAGATAGCCGACCATCTGCAATGTGCAAAAACGATGGTTTTCCACAATGTAAACCATTTTGCTACGTATCAAACTACTTCGAAGGTTCCGCGTGTACCTAAACAGTGAAAAACAACTCCTCGAGATGACCGAAACATCGTTCGTATGGCAAAACAAAATCCATCTAAAGGGTCCAATGAGCTGAGAAAATAATATTTAGGTGAAAACAACCCTTCAGCAATCTCAGCACGCACTATTAGAAGACGTTTGATAGAAGAAATATTGCACGGAAGGATAGCAAGAAAGGTACCCATGTTGAAACTTTGCCACAGGCAAGTCCAGCTGACGTTAGCGAGAAAGTATGAAAACTGGACTGTGCGACATTGGTAAAATGTACTTTTTTCTGACGAGACGAAAATAAACAGAATATGTTTCGATGGAAAATGATATGTTCGACGTCCCACGAATACAGCATTCGTACCTAAGTACACGAAAGTTACATTAAAGCGCGGTGGTGGAATGTGAAAATTTGGGGATGGTTTTTTGGACATGGTGTTGGACCTGTAAAGTTGATAGAAGGTAACATGGATCAGTTCTAATACAAAAATATACTGGAAGAAACAATGTTATCTTACGCTGAAGACGTTCTACCGGTTATTTGAACATTTCAGCATCACAATGATCCAAAGCACACTGCACGCACCATAAAGGAATTTCTTACCGCGAAATCAGTTTCTGTCTTAAATTGGCCAGCCAACAGCCCAGATCTAAATCCAATAGAAAATCTGTGGCTCGAAGTAAAGACAAAGGTTTTCAATACAAAGTGTGAAAATTTATGAGAGCTATCGAGCTGTATGACGTTTTCGTAGAAGAATGGAACTCTATTTCGCTTGCGAAATATCAAAAATTAATATAGTTAATGCCTCGCCGGTGTAAAGCAGTAATTAAAAGCTGTGGATATGCTATTAACTATAAATGTTAGTCAAAAACGTATTAAATTGATTTTTAAATTTTCTGCGCTACATATTATATTGTAATTTTTTAAATGTAAGTGTCATACAAAACATTTCCCGAGCAGTTTAATAAATCGTTCTTAATTATTTGTCCAGCTTCAGTACTGTTTGAATGTGTTACTTTGGTAAAATCAATATAATGTGAAAAAAATAGTTAGCGATTTCATTATAATGTTCCTAAGCCACGTTGCTCTATTAATGTGGCTATTTTATAATAATCAATAATCAATCATTTATTTGCGAATAAAGGTAAGTATACAAAGATGTTACAGAATAATAAATGATCTCTCTATTCTACCCATTAGGTGTGCAAATTACAATAAGTTAATGTCATATAATTTTCTTTACATTCAATTAATACATTATAAAATTTCAATACTTTGTCAGAAAGGAAAAAATAATATAATTATGGTCATGTTAAAAATTAATTTCTATTACATTGTCAAAAATAATAATATAATTAAAAAATCAATTTGGTCAGTAGGCTTTCTCTCTAAAAGTCATGTACTCGTTCAAATAATAAAAACATTTTTCCAACAACCATTTGGTAAGTCTGCTTTTGAATATGTTTAGCGGCAAGTTTTTAAATCTATCAGGCAGTTTATTGTAGACAGCAATGGCATTTATAAAAGAGTTTCTCTGATGCAACTTCAATCTGTATTTCGGATAGTAGAGTAAAAACAAATCTCTTGAGTCAGCCTTCTTATTAACTACCACCTTGTGTTGTAGTCTAAAATATTCCGGGTTTTGTCTTACAAACACGCAGAGATCTCTAATATACATACACGCCAACGGCAATATGTGATATCTCTGAAATAATGGGACACAACTGTCCGTTTGCCATGCCCCACAAATGGCCCGCACACATTTTTTTTGTACAAGAAATGCTTGCTCAAATTCTACTGAGTTTCCCCATAGTAAGAGTCCATATGAAAGGACGGATGACACGTAGCCATGGTAGGCACTTAGTGCTGCTTCTGGAGACACCGTTAATCGCAATCTTCGTATTGCATAGACGAATCTGTCTAACTTACAACATACGTGTTCAATGTGAGCTTTCCAGTCGCACAGACTATCTACCAATATACCCAAAAATTTTGTATTATGTACTTCTTCTATTGGCATCCCGTTATAATTTATATTTAATGTAATATGCTTTCTTCTACCCGTTTGAAATTGAATTATTTTTGTTTTCTCAATATTAATCTGTAAATTATTGTATGTCAGCCAATTAATAATCTTACTTAAAGCCAAATTTATATCATTTTCATATGTATTAATGTCATTACTTTTTACCACAAGAGTTGTGTCGTCAGCAAAAAGAATAGTATTGTGGTCAGTCACATTTGGGAGGTCATTTATATATAATAAAAATAAAAAGGGCCCTAAAACACTCCCCTGGGGAACTCCGCAATTATTAGACAAAAAATCTGATCTCTTTGAAGTTTTTCTACCATTAAGTGTTTTAGATATTTCAACACATTGTAATCGACCCGACAAATAATCTTTAATCCAGTCATTCGCTGGTCCCCTTATGCCATATTTATTAAGATTGTAGAGTAACAAATTGTGATCCACAAAGTCAAAGGCCTTACTCATATCTAAAAAGATAGCGGACACTGGAGTACCTACATCTACTGCCTCGGTTATAATTTTCATCAAGTCAAAGCAGGCCAACGATGTAGAACTATTCTTTCTAAAACCAAATTGCTTTTTTGTCAAAATATGTTCTCTCGCAACATATTCTTCCAACCTCTTAAGCATTACCTTCTCGAAAATTTTAGAGAATATAGGAATTAGTGTGACTGGTCGATAATTGTTCATATTGCACATGTCACCTTTCTTAAACAAGGGTTTAACAATTGACAATTTCAGATGTTTTGGAAAGGTTCCCTGCTCAAAAGATAAATTAACTATGTAACTGAGCGGCCTGCAAATGTGTTGGGCACAATCTTTTATTATTTTGGTTTTAATATCACCAATACCAACAGAATTGGTATTATTGAGATTATTTATTATTTTTAATATTTCAGTTGGATCAGTAGGTTTTAAGAAAATTGAATTAGGAATTGATGAACTCATAGTCTCATTGATATTGTCATTTTTATATATAAAATTAGTATCATTCGTAAAGTTTACGAAAAAAATATTAAAAGCATTACTAATGTCAGTGGATTCTGTAAAAATTTCATTATTAATTATTATTTTGTTAATGTCAGAATTAGTGTGAAGGTCATTGATAGTATTATTTATTATCTCCCATGTAGCTTTACACTTGTTTTTTGTTTTGTTAATGTATTTTTTGTGTTGTAGTTGCTTTGATTTAAAAATACATTTCTTTAGTAGGAGGGTATACGTGTTATATCTCTGGTATGTTCCCTTTTTGTCACTTCCCGTTAGCTTATGTTTAAAATATAAGTATCTTTTTGTAACACAAGACCTTTTGATGCCTTTGGTAAGCCTCTTATTATTATTTTTGTTGTTAGATTTTTTTATGATAATCAATGGGAAACATAATTTATAAAATAAACAAAACAAGTCGTGAAATTGATTAAAAGCCTGGTTTGAATTATAACATAACTAGATGCTTCTCAGAAGGTACACATCTCTGTGGGTGGCACGATTTATATAAAAACTTCTAGAAATTCAAATCGTTCTTAATTATATGACCACAACTGTATATGTATGTCTGAAAAATGCGATAATATTGGCAACCATATAGGCGTAAACCACAGACATAGATATACCTAGACCACGCAAACTCATATCCTTCGCGTGTCAGAAAAATGTGATAAACCATGACAAAACGTCGCGGTAGTTGGGGCTAACTGGCAGTTTACGCGCGTCTATAGTTGCCGGACGTCCGTAAAAACTGTAAAATGCCGCAAAATGTAAAAAAAATCGAGCACCTAAAGGCAGGAACAAATTTTCTGTGGCTGTCAGGCACGCTCGGTTTCAATACAAATCGAGGTACATGTGACGTCTACTGTATGTATGTCTGTGGCGTAAAGTATTATTGAATGTTACCTGTTACAATGTGTACAGGAGAAGGGCTTGGTGTGCGAGTTCTTGTGTCCGGCCAACTGCACGGACGTCTTGAACGCCTTCGGACAGAAGGGACACTTGTACGCGCGCACCTCCGAGTGCGTCAACAGGTGGTGGTTGTATACGCTGTGCGCTTTAAACCTGAGGTTAAAATACTATTATCACAAAAAGAACACGTTTGTTGTATGGGATCGATGTGTAATTTATTCTGTCTCTATAGCGGAAAGAAATCTCTCTCTCATCCGAGCGATGTTCCCGGTTGCATCCCTCTCGGGAGCCCGGGGTCCGTTAAACCCCAAATTAATTTGGGGTCGGCGCAGTAGCTAAGTCATCATTGACCATACCTTCTGCAAATAGATTTGGCAATATTTTAACGGCAGGCTGCCTGCCTGACTAGAGGCCAAGCAGTTTAGCCGCCACCGCGCGGAGAGAACTTAAGGTCTGCTAGTCTCCCTCAGATCTTTTAATCGTCTTTTACGACACCCATGGGAAGAGATGAGGTAGCCCTATTCTAGGGCTACACGGCTTAAATAAATAAGTAATAAATTTCTATTAATTTTTGTATGTAGCTCAAGGCTATTTTATTTAGAAAATTTTTAGCAGTTGTAAACAACTAGAAAGTTGTTGCTGCAGCGTTAGATAGATGGCGCTTTAACGAGCCTTAATCGTAAACAATCAAAGGAGAATATAGCATTGGAAGTTTTCACGGCACGAGACGTGAACTTGCGTAGTCTAGTTGGAATAGACGTTGCGGTACTGACCCAAATACGCGAGTTCAAGCCTCGCCGCAAGTGAACATTTTTGAATGCTATTTTTCCTTGAAAATATTTTTTCTAAATAAGTATTAAGGTGTTGTGCGTACCTCTTCCCGCAGTGCGGACACTCGTAGGGGCGCGCGCCGGTGTGCGTGCGCATGTGCAGCGTGAGGCAGTACGACACGCGGAACGACTTGCCGCAGATCTCGCACGCGTGCGGCTTCTCGCCTGCGGACACACATACATTGCCTTATAGTACACTCACTGAACTCTATCTATACAAGTACGCTGGAATTGCTATACCATACACAATGACATTAGATCTTTGTGATGACATTAGCACTTTATAGATAAAGATTATACAGAATATCAATAGATATCAGCTTTAATGTGGGATCAAACCACCACGGACTGGGCACCGAATAGCAGCGATGGCGGGACGAGTTGGACTCGCACAATAGGGACTGGGCCCAACTAGCACTGGACAGGGAAGAGTGGATAGAAGGGAGGCCTTTGCCCTGCAGTGGGACAAAATAGGCTAAAAATAAAATAAATAAATAATTGGCTTTAAAGATGTTTAGAGATTAGATTTTACTTGACCTGTGTCTTAGTAAACATTTTAAATTCACACGATTTGTTGACATTGTTACAATTTACCGGGCCCCTTTGCGACTAAGACCATTGCGTATTGTAACATAATATTATTTGTGAAAGTCACTTCGACCAATCTCATTTAAAGAAACGTTTGACATTGAGTATTGTACAGGGGTCGCTCCTTTTCGCATAAACTTTTTTGTCATAAACATAAAAGGCATAACAATTATAGCATTATGAATACTATGCATTACGTTTTATACTTTCTGAATTATTGTATCACTTGTGTGTAAAAACTCACCCGTATGTATTCTTTCATGCTTCACCTTTTCGTGTGGTCTCGCGAACCTTCTCTCACAGTACATGCAGCAGTAGGGTAGCGACTGGTCTTGTTTACTTATTGGTGCCTGCGCATACATACAACACTAGATAAATTAATACATATAAGACAGATAAAAGAAATCAATTCTTCTTTTACTTCAAATATTATTATATAACGGGGTATTTACCATGTTAAAACTTGTTTTTTCCCGGAGCTCGATATTTGTAGTGAAAACAACCATGTAAGTTTAAAATCGTATAATTCTTCTTTTTCTTTTCGAATATGAATGTGGTGTGGCTCACCCAGTGTTAGAGTTTTCATATCGTCCTAAGGCCTAACTTGACCCGTATTAAAATTATCTCAAGGTGTATTTCATAATCATTACAAATATGTTTATATAAATAAATAAATTCTGTGAACAACACACAGCGCCATCTAGCCCCGTGGTAAGCTACTAAGCTTGTGTTACGGTGACTGGACAACAGATATAAAACATATACTTATTTTGTCTTTTGTAAATACATACACAGAGATACACCCAGACCAGACACAATAATTATTTTTAAGCATAAATACTTGCACCCGGCGGGAATCGAACCCGCAACCTTCTGCATTGCAGTTGGGCATTTGCACGACGCGCCGCAGAGGTCGTCAATATCAAGGCAATTGGTTGGCAGGAACCGACGCGATTACGAGGTAATAGCATGTACCTATTTTCCTATTTTGAATACATACAGAAGCACCCAGACCAGAAACAGATATTATCCGTTTCTGAGAATATCTGTTTATTATGACTAGACTAGAAACAGATATTATCTGTTAGTGAGCATATCTGTTTATTATGACCAGACCAGAAACAGATATTTTCTGAGAATATCAGTTTATTATGACCAGACCAGAAACAGATATTATCTGTATCTGGTCTGGTCATATTATTATGTATCTGTGCATAATGTGTGCGTGCAGATACAGATACAAATAAATAAGTTGAAAAGAAAGTACTTACTTTATCCATATTATGTACATTCATATGCATTTCCAAAAACTCCGCTGAACTAAATTTCTTATTACATACAGTGCAGTTTAACGAGTCGTCCGTTTTATGATAGTTTTGGTGAACTGTTTTGTACTCTACTGGTATCGTTTTAGAACATATATTGCAGTGGAATTTCTCATCTTCGGTTTTCTTGGGCGGTTCTATTGGTCTCAATCTGAAAAAAAAAGCAAAAAAAAAACGTTTTTAATTCACACGATTTGTTAACATAATTAGATTTACCAGGTCTTAATGGCGTATTATTATTTATTTTGTTATCTCGATGTTCCAACCATGTTACAATGGTCTTGGTCGCGAGGTGAGTCCTCTAGCGACCAAGACCATTGTAATATAATAATACGCGATTAAGACTCGGTAAAATGTAACTACATTATATCAAAAATGTTTGGATGGGAGTTGAAACTTGAACCTTATATGCAAATTGTACGCAATTTGTAGGTGACGTCATACTTGTATACAAGTCTTGCCTGATGGAATAATTTAGTAATCAGTTAAGTTTGTCTGTAAGTAAGTAAACTAGTAAGTTGGTTCCCGCGAAAACTACTGAATCGATTGCGATGACCTTGGTATGTAAATCTAGAAATCTGGATTAGCACATAGGCTACTTTTTATTTCGACATTCCCGCGGGATCGAGACTTACGTGGGTGAAACCGCGGGGCGCAGTTATTAGTTTACACACCCCACAGTTTGACTTCTAAAAAATGACTTACGCAGTCCAATTGTAGATCACAAAAATAACCACTTACTTAGGCGGATCGTGCATTCTTTTATGTAGTTTCAAAGACTTGTTCGTTGGGAACTCCGTACAACAGACTTCACACTCGAACGACTCGGGGAGGACTTTCAGAGGGTCTATAGAAGCTGAAATTATAATATTTATAGGATACAAATATCATTTTAAAACGGGGTATTTATAATTTACCATCTTATATTACCTAGAACATTGATGTTCGAATTTTGATCCATCTTTTTAAAAGGTGTGTGAGTAATTTCCCGAACAGTTTGACCTGGAACTGGCTCGTCTCGTCCGTCAGAGACGAGTTTGAAATGGATCACTATCAGGGGACCTTTCTCCTTCTAGTCTCTAATAGAGACCAGTCTAGTTTCATGTTAATCATGTTAGAAACGGGGTATTTATTTACCTTGGAGGCGAAAAAGACAACTGGTTTCCAGTCAAACGTAACCTCAAAATTTTCGACATAAAGTTTGAATTCCCAAAAGACTTGAATAAAACTTAGACTTGACAAGACTTGGGTCACCTTACCCATCCCCTTCCTTAAAATTTTATCCATTCGTTGGTTGGCTGGAAGATCGCTCTAAGGCGATAAGGCCGCCTATTGTGCCACACTGCTTTTTTAAGTTTTTTTTTTGTTATAGGTACTTGTACATATTTTTATTTTTTTATCTATCTATTATTTATTATTCTCGGCCCCAAGACACATAGTATAAAACGCGACTTAGGCATAGATCTCGACTTAAAGCACAATTTATAGACTGCTTCATTGGAAAATTAACAGTTGCTGTCATTTTGCGTATGACAATTTCACTGAACGGCATATAAATCGAGTTTCAAGTCAAGATCTCTGATTGAGTCACCTTTTGTTGTTATATACCGCCCTTAGACCACGCAATGGACTCGACGTTCAGTTTACAAATTAAAAATAAATCAGCAAATACTCACTTGTTTTCGTTTTGTGAACTTTCATGTGCGCACATAATGACTTCGCGTTGTCGTAAGATACAGAACACTGAGTGCATTTATATTTCACTGAAAATATTAAGAAATACACTTTTGAACTTACACTATTTCCGTCCATCATTATTATTAGAAACACGGGCCTAGTATGTCATGTATGTTTCCTAAAAAATATTTCTTGTTCTTTCTTTTAGTTCAAAATAAATATTGTAGGACCAAAGATTTTTCAAAAATTACATCATTTGTGTTAATTTCCACAGTATTAAGGTTTATGAGATACAGCCTGATAGATAACAGACAGACGGACAGTGGAGTCTTAGCAAAAAGGTCCCGTATCTACCCTTTGGGTACGAAAACCTATAGGTACGAGTTGGCAAAGGGCGACATGAGGCGGCAGCGGACGACGTGTCGCGGCGACGCTACTGGTTTCTATGTATTTCTATGAAATAAATAAATAAATAATAAATAAATAAATTCTGTGAAATACATAGAAACCAGGCTTCCGGTCCATAAGAACTTATTCCCAAAATGTCTACCTAATCAATAGGACTGAATCTCATAATGCCGGAAATTGAATACGCATGCATTTTATAACAACTGAAGACTATAATGTATATTGCTCAAAACGTTCTAGTTCCAAAACAGCTGAATCCCGTAATGTATGAATGTCATCTATCAAACAAAATCAAGTGGTCAATCAACCTACCTACATTGTGCATTGTGGCGGATCCTGGAGAAGGCGTATGCAACAGGCTGATAGGTAGGAAAGAAGAGGGAAGGGCCCATATACACTCAAAAGAGTTAAGATAACTGACATTTAAAATTTCAGGCATTACGGGACAAATTCGTTTTGAAATATAAACATTCAGAATTTCAGGCAATTCGGGACAAATTTGTTTTGAAATATAGGTTTATTGGTATCAGTCATTGTGAGATTAAGTCGTACCGATATCAGACATTTTGGGATTAATTTCTTATGGACCGGAAGCTTCGTAAAAACTTACATGTTTTACACGGATGTTGCTTGAAGTCTCCCAATGACCGCACAGTAATGCAGCACCACATACATCTATACATTTTCAACATGGTGCCGTTAGAAGTCAGCGCTTCCTTTACGACCACCTTGTGGAACGGACCGTTCTCTGAAATAAACACACGCCAAGAATAAATAAGTATTTCTTTTGTTTTTTATTGCTCAAGGCATTTTTACTAGAAATATTTTACAAGGAGAAGTGCATCATCAAAAATACATACAAAAAAAAAAAAAAAAAAAAAACAAAAAAAAAAATATCTAATATATAAAATTTCCATGTCACAATGTTAGTTAGTGTTGTAATTTTATATGCGTATTCAGTAGGTCTGAGAATCGGCTACTATCTATAATTTATAAGGCAAAACAACGTTTGCCGGGTCAGCTAGTATTAGTATAGATTTTACATGTAACCTCACCATTTTGTTTAAGGTCCTTAATAACACTGTCACAAAGTTTGTCAACTTGTACAAAACGCTTTCCACCTCGCTTTTCTGTCACTTGATCCTTGGGGTTCTCTTCTGCAGCAGTATTGTCTAAAAGTTTTTATTTATTAGTTTGACTCCACATATATTTTGAACGGCTGAGCCGATTTCGATTAAACATGCGACTATTTCGACGTTTCTAAAAGATAATTTATTTATGAAGGTACATTGCTCTAACTAATAAAAACACTCTATGCTATGTGCAACGTCATGCGGTATTATTTATTTTAATTAAATACAAAGTGTGTATTTATATGGAAAAAAGGTTTTTTGTTTATTTTTCTATACATACCTATATAAAAACATTTTTTCTATATGTAAATTTTCCCTGATATGGGCAACAACTGAGAAAATGCAACCGAGAACATCATGAGGATAAGAAGTCTTACCAGAAATATGTCCTGAAGTGACTCTAAGGAATGGAGTTTCAATAATGTCCCCAGTATCAGTGATCATTCGTCTGGACAGTTGCTTCTCTGCCGGCTCAGCCTCCGCTTTTATAGATTCAAATTCTGCAGGCAATGTCCCGTTAACTGTGTTTAATTGCCCCTGAAAATAGACATTCAAAAATGGATTAGGTGTGTAAAATGTAACACAGTTATTTTCGTGGTTTGCTGATCATTAGTAAAGATCAGACTTGCCAATTTCTTTGGATCAATCGATTTTATAGCCCTTTAGAATACGGGATTGATTTTACAGCAAAAAAAAACCAGTTAAAACTTGGTATGTATGGATATCTATAGGACCTGGAATAACATAAACATAAGCTACTTTTTATACCGACATTCCCGCGGATTTGGGAATTACGCGGGCAGAACCGCAGGGCGCAACTTGTATTATTCTATAATAAAAATCGCAGGGGTGAGCATGACCCCAGAAATATCAATGGTTTATCACATCATCATCATCCAAGCTATGGTCCCGGTTGCATCTCTCTCGAGAGCCTGGGGTCCGCTTTCCTACTTTTACGTCTCCACTTCGCATGATCTTCAGCATCCCGCGTAGTAAGGCCATTTACACGCATATCTGATCTTACGACGTCAATCAATGGTTTATAACACTAGTGGGTAATGAGATTTTACTCATAAAATCAAATATAACTACCTCAACTACAACATCCTGGTCATTATGGTAATTCTGAATATGTTCGATGACAGAGACAAATGAGACGCCACAGGTGTTGCAGCTGTACAACTCAGGTTGACTGCCTTCTGGTTCATGGTCAGTCGGAGATATTAGAGTGTCTGTCTCGACTTTCATGTCTGAAGCATAAAATAACATATAATTAATAAAACTCTTTTAAGTAAAGAAATAAATAGTTTAAAGCTTTGATAAAGATCATGGTTTATTTTTTTCTGGTTAACTGTTGGTACAGCATTTTTTTTTATTTATCAGAATTTCTAGTTTTAATTTAGGTTTTTGTTTTCATTCTATGGTTGTAAAGCTATATTTCTATATATATTATTCTTAAAGTTCATTAAAATTATATACAGAAATTGTTTTACCTTTTACAGAAGTCAAAGAAATAGTTCCATCATGATTCTGCTTAGTGACAATAGCTTCCTGGTTGAAATCACCATCATTGGTAATAAGCACATATCTGTCAGCCGAGTCTTTAATCAGCTTCAGTTCCTGAGTGTCTATGGGCTTCATCAGTTCAACATACATTTTGCTGACGTCAGCTGAGTCTAATGTTTGAACCGGAAGGAAGGTATCGTCAGCATCGGATATAGATCCCACTGGAATGTTTTAATCATTGGTAGTTAAATTTGGAGCTTATTGGCCTAGCGGTACTCCAAGTCTCCAGCTATCCACATAAGGAGTTTCATCACCATTAGTACAGTGGTTTTTGTGTGAAGGAGCAACAAACACACATACTTTCACCTATATACTATTATGTATTATGACTATACTATTCCCAAATGGTGACAAATACAATCAAGCATTCAAAAGAAAAGAGAGTAGGTATCTCTATCTACCTATAGATTTCAACTTTTACATTTCTATGACAGAAAAAGAATATTGAGATTCCTTACTTACCATTCTCTAAAGTTTTAAACTCAATATGATCTGTGTTTTCCGACTGAAAATCATGGTTCACAGCTTCAGGACTGTTTTCAAATATTAGATTGGATACTGTGCTAACTGGCAAGCAATTATCAACTCTCAAGTGATCAGTTAAACGTTGCAAAGAGGGAAATTTTCCACCACATACTGGACAATGCAAATCGTCTAAATTACTCAAGTGTTCGAGGAGGGATTCTTTGGAACCAAAAGTTTTATCGCAGCAAAGAGGGCAATTCAAATAAGCGTCTCCCATTTTGAAGGAAACCTAGGGCATCAAGGACGTTACGCAGAAACTGAATGAATCATTTTGAAATATTTTGCATTCTTCAGTACTTGAGTGCTACATTCAGAGTCTGCTTTCGTCCATTCGTTTTATATTTGATTGAAGAACTTCACACTATTATGATTTAACGTGAAGAAAGCACCGAAACAAGAATCACGAATCCACCTTCACACCATTTTGAAAACGAATGACAGAAGAAAGAATGACATATTTGACATTTAAAATAATTGTGGTCACGAGAGGGTAAACAAAAGGCTTTTCAGCTCATACGGTCTCGGTGAGTAACGTATTATTTATTTCATTCTCTTGAATTGCAGCAAAACAAACAAACACAAATTGAGACATAGAGTTAAATACCTCAATCAATTCGAGACTAATAAACTACTCTTTGATCCAAGTCTCAATTTTGTTCAATTTCTTTCAAGAACACAAAATAAAAACATTTTCGATTCATTCAAGCAACGATTCAAAGAAAGATAAAGTTGGTCCGTTGGGAATAAAATGTTGATCTGATTTTGTTGGTCGGAATGGAAAACTCCATTTATTATTTTTTACTTATTGTAACACCGAACTAATTCAGCCAATCAGCGACCAACATGGAGGTCAATGTCATTCATTCATTGAATCATCGATTGTCGGTCGCCATTTTGATTTGAGGGATTTTTGTGGACAGCTAGTAAATTTTGTTACATTATTTTGTGATTTGGCTTTCGTGATATTAAAAAATAAGAGTTTTCTTAAAAATATGTGATTCTGAGGTTGCCACGCTGGAGTAATTAGAGTTCTGAAGATATCAAATTGTTCTGATCAGAGAGATCTTCTGCCAACACAGCTGATTTGGCTTCGCTTACTGTTTTGCGTCTCGTGAAACGCGCGCAAATTCAAATAACTATTCACCATGCTGGGGAAAAGAATGCATCATAATAGCAAAGGGAGGCTCGCGAGCAAAGGGCATGACAATGGAAAACCATCGAGCCCTGGTATATCACCGTATACGAAGCCCTCGAAAATTCCTGGAGCAGTTTCTGTGGGGAAAACCAAAATTGACACATGCCCTATACCGTACATCAAAATACAGGACAACCCGATCCACTTGCCTCGGTTTACAGCAGTTGCAGCTAGATCTGCTGATGAAACCATCGGTATGGATGAGCTTGATGCCCTACAACTAGAACTCGAGTCACTACTGGGTAATACAGCTCTCCGAGTGAGATATTTTCAATCTGAAATCGAAAGTATTGATACTAATGAATCCAAAAGAGAGAAAAAAGGTAAAGCAGCTGGAAAACAACTACAATATCCTGTCAAAAGAAAATTCCAAGATGATAAGTTGGTAAAATCTAAGGATTACACGAAGTTGTCGAACCAACCCAAAGTACCGAAGTTTAAAAACTTTTCCAACTCGTCTACTGGATCTAATGCATACCAAAATGATGTGAATTCTGATAACTCTGTTAAACTTGAATTGTCTCAGCTAACGTTACCAAAAAACAACATCCCTTACAAGTTTTGGAATTCAGTAGACCCATATTGTGCTCCAGTCACATTGGATGACATAAAATTCTTGGAATCTCTAATGGCACAGAGCAGCAACACAACATTGCCTCCAATCCCTCCGCTGGGCCGCCATTACTCTGAAGTATGGGCCGATGAACATTTGGCTGAGGATCAGAATGCAGGAAACCCTAACAAACAGAAATCTTCAATGTCCCCTGATGCATCGAGTATACGCAAAAAATTAGAAAAGACTAATGACAACATGATAACAGGGCCTCTAACCCAAAGATTAGTATCAGCTTTGATGGAGGAAAATGCAATGCCTTATGAAGCACCTGATATAAAATTCAAGCAAACCAACACTAAAAACAGCTACAAGAACTCATTGACCTTGGAGAAATGCTTAAGAAAAGAGCTGGTAGAACAAGGGATTCTCGATCCCGAGGATTTACCACCATTGACTAATCCAGCAGATGATGAAATATTGGCTGAAATCAAGAAATGCCAGACTGAGCTGACTGCAGTCAGGAAGGAAAACTGTCGTAATCTCAAGAACCTTATCGGGCTGTGCAAGCAAGAGATGATTAGACTGAATCTTAAGAAACAACTTGACCAAGTTGATATGGAATGTATTGATATTTACAAAAAGATGGTTGCTGCTAAACAAAAGAAAAGACCTATTACGAAGAAAGAGAAAGATGATGCTTGGAGAGCTATAAATGAGCAAATAAGGCTGAATAAAGAAATCAGTGCCCTACCTTTGACTGGACCAAATTCAAGTTAAGATCTGAATATGGCACAAATGGGGGCATTTTGCCAGCGTCAATATGCGTTCTTATTACTTTATCCTTAATTACTAAGGGGTCTTTATTGTACTGTTCTAAATCCTGCTAAACTGAAGTCAAAGTACCTAGTTAATTAAGTACCTACCTACTTTAATTACAATAAAATATTATTATCTAATTGTAATGGCTTTTACTTTCCTTTTAAAAGTGTTAGCCCACTTATTGTGTAAGTATTTTCAACATTTTGGTAATTCACCATGTTGGTCCTACAAAATTACCATTGGCTAATGGTTATTTTGAACAAGTATATGCAGAAACTATGTATTTGCAAAAAAAAGCCCCAACAAAAATTTTGTTTGGAGCTATATTGCAGTCTGGAACATCCTGCATATGATGCTCCCCAGACCAGAAACTACTACTTAGGTACTGTACATCTATTTTGCTGATTCAAAATTCATACACTATTTATGTGTCGTGTATCTACCTTTTTAGTAGTACCAAAAAAAACCCCAATCATTCATTACTAGGTAGACCTATTCCCATTCGCCCCCACATTCATTAATTTCCCCAGTAGGGACTGGGGACGAATGGAAACTAATGAAAACTTTTTAAACTTACACGATTTCCGTCAATCATTTTTAACGGGTTATACCGGGCCGTGCCGTGGTCTCGAGAAGACAGGCTGTGATAGGTATAACCCTTGTGCCGAAACGGAAACGTCAATGATTGATTAATTATCTATAACGCGATCTAGACCCGTGTCTAAAACTCAAACTCAAAATTATTTATTCATTTAGAACAATTTTATTATACACACATACGTACGTTTTGAAACGTCGAGATTTTATTTTACCGAGGTTTCGGAACGCGCCCTCCGATGAGAAGAAACCACAAGAAACTCATGGGGTTTTTTTTACAATTTTTTTTTTTATCATGTTTTATATTACAATCGTCATAATATAGATATCTGTAATTTGAACAGGAGCAGTTAACAATCATGTCCATGGATTATTTTCATCAAAATATTTAGACGTGCTATAAGTACGCCTTATTACACAATTTAAGTTTAATATATTTTTTTAATCTTGTAATGGACATGTCACATACGTCTTCAGGTAGTTTACTATAATAAAGTACAATAGTACTACAGAACGACATACTTATTTTCTGGAGCCTACTATAGGGCACAGTCAGATCATCCTTATGTCTCAAATTAACCTGACGGACATCACTGTATTTATGAAATTTACTTGATTTATTCATAGGTACGTATACCAGATTTTCATAAGTGTATTGAGAGTAAACAGTTAAAATGTTTATCTCATTAAACTTTTCTTCAAGCGATTCCCTGGGGCCCATTTTGTAGATAGCTCGCACCGCTCTAATAATAATGATGGGACGGAAATCGTGTAAGTAAGTTTAAAAAGTGTGTTAAAAAAAACTAAATAAAATACTTAAGAAATCCCCACCACCAGCACACAAGGTTGTGGGTTTAAGTTCAAGTACCCCGCTAGGTTCAAGTCCCGCACGGAGCATTGAATTATGAAATAAAAAAAACTATCTTGAAATAATGACTGTTTTTTGTCTGATTTTGAAATAGGATAAAGAAAACTTCGCTATAAAATAATTAACTAAGTACCTATTTAATTTTTAATTACTTTGCTATATACAGGGTGTCCCGAGACCAGTAGATATCCCTGCACGGGTGGCTTGCGGGGAAGGGTTGGCTGCCCAGAAAACTTTTTTTTTTATCTCAAACGGTTCGAGCTGTACGTCACTTTTTAGTAAAAATTGAAAAATGCCTACTTTTTTGCACATTTCGGGGCATCACGTCCACAGATTAAGCTATGGCATTGTTTTTTTTTTCGCCATGTGTTCAATAATGACTGTTTGCTGTAACATTATGACATATTAAATCTTAATAAGTGACATTTTTTGTACAATACTTGTTTCAACTTTTTCATGTAAGACCACCTTCGGTGCATTCATAGCACTAGCTTAGTAACCTATGACAAAAAGTTATTAGTATAATACTGTTTTAGAATCCTTATGAAATAGGCAATTTTTTTCAATAGTCGGCCAGACAGGTTTCATACATTTTTTTTACACCACAGATGCTCAAACTTAGCAGAAAGTAAAGTTTAGCCATGTGCAGTGTAGGGTTTCATAGTTTCTATAAAATAATTTCGATTTAAAATTTCAACGTGATTTACAAACATCAATATTAGTGAACACATGGCGAAAAAAAAAAACAATGCTATCGCTTAATCTGTGGATGTGATGCCCCGAAATGTGCAAAAAAGTAGGCATTTTTCAATTTTTACTAAAAAGTGACGTACAGCTCGAACCGTTTGAGATTAAAAAAAAACGTATTCTGGGCCTTCCCCGCAAGCCACCCGTGCAGGGATATCCACTGGTCTCCGGACACCCTGTATTATGTACATTGTACTTAAACATAACATTTCATTATATTGAATAAAATCCAGCCAAGTGCGAGACTCGCGCACGAAGGGTTCCGTAACACTATCACAATTGGGTACGGAACCTTATAATCAACAGTGGACCATCCAATGAGGAGGAACACTAACTCTTTATCCCGGCAGAGGGCGCTAGTCGACTGATCTTAGGTTTGAATTAAGAACTGTCAAAGTTCAAACAGGTGTTTTTTACAACTCTCGGCGCCAAATTGGCCATATCGGTCTCAGACCGAAAGAAAAAAAAAAAGATCATTCGAGGCCAGCGCCATCTGCTCACAGCTTTGCGTGTGCCACCCCACTGGTCCGATTCGATTTTCCATTTGGCTGAAAACCAGCTGGCTGCATGGAAAAACGTATTGCCTGCTTGTCACTGTCAATGTCATTCAGTTTAAAAATATTTTACCTTGAGTTTTGAATTTTAACGAAAAAAGTAGTTTTTGTGTTGGCAAATTGTGTTCAAACGTTAAATAAAACTTGTGTGTTTGTGTTTAAAATCTAAGAACATGGATCCGTTAACGCCAAATAAAATAAAGCGATTGATACACTTGGCGGAGGATAGGTCATTCAGTAATCTTCAACGAATTGATTCGAAACGGAAGTAAGTTTTCGTATTCTTTACGACTGTAAAATATGCAATAATTAGATGTAAGTCTACACCGTAATAGAAACATACAGTACACACACTTTATCATGTATGTTTCTTCTTACCAAGTCTAAGGTCTGGCAGAAAAATACTTAACAACTGTATGTTAGTTTATTTGCACAAAGCACTACCTCTATCCAACACAGACACCAAGAAAGATGTTCATGAATATGTAGATATGTGTACCTATTTAATTATTTTTTTTCAGTATTTCGAATCCACCATCATCATCCACAGTTAACTATGAGTCTTCATCGGGCATCCTGGATTTGGATAAAATTGAAGGTAGATTACGTACATTTTTATCCTTTTGGTTGTAGTGTGAGAGGGAGACCAAAAAAGAGGTAAAGAGATTGCATTATAGAGGATATAGGGGGAAAGGGGGTGAGTAAGGTATTGACCGGGAACGAATTGGAGAATTACATAAGGTAGGTAGTTACTTGTAATGACTTTTTCCAAATTGCAATCCAAATTATTTTATAGAAACTATGAAACCCTACACTGCACATGGCCAAAAAAGGCATGCACTTGCCCATTATTTATTTTATAATGTTTCCTACTTGTTAACCAAATATTTGAGAAATACTTTCATGGTGTATTTTAAGATTTTAAGTTAAACACAGTTCTGACATACCCACAATTATTAGTATACAGCTCGCAAGCTAATTTTCACATGTTGGAAAGTAGTTGGATGCTACATTTATATTTTTTTTACAAAGTTTACATCCGCACCAGTGCTAACCACTAACAAATCAGACAGCCTGATGGCAGGCTATTTCTCTACACATCAAATGTACCATAATGTAAGAAATTGAGCCTGTCGTAAATTATTGCATTTTTTTTGTCACTTGCCTTCCCGGCCATAAAGTGTACAGGTTTGCAGTGCTTAAATTTACACTAATATTATGAAGAGGAAAGAAATATTTTTTTGTTTGTAACAAATAGGCTCCGAAACTACTGAACCCATTTAAAAAATTCTTTCACCAATAGAAAGCTATATTATCGAGGAGTAACATTGGCTACTTTGATCCCAATATTTCCACGGGATCGGGACTTATGTGGGTGAAACCGCGGGATGCACCTTGTCTAATTTATTAAACTGTATTATAATGTACTGTGTTATCTTAGGTTTTGGGGAATCAATGCTGCATGGAGGAGAATCTTTTAGTAAATCTGTAAGTATCTTATTAAAAATAATTAGTGATACAACTTAGATATGCCCATATACCTAACTTGTAGCTATCTCCAATTCGACAAGCCAAGCCCAACCAACCAAGTCAATATTGTTTTTTTTAAACAACCCTTTTTTTCCTTTTAATCCTTAATTATTTTAAAATCAATTACCATTTCTATAATGGTAAAAGAAACTACCTACTTACTTATTTTTATTAAAAAAAAAAACATTTTTGTAAGACTTTCATTCTGAGGGTTTCGGGTTCGAATCCCAGCATCATTAGGAAACTAAAATTAGGTAGGACTCACCACGGTCTGAAGGCATGAAACATTCGCCAATCCGAAGGCTCGCATGCTGTCGTACTGCCTATCCCTAAGCCTTCTAAGAAGAGGCCCTTGCCCTGCAGTGGCACAAATTAATAGGCTAATTATTTACTTTATTTTATTTTTTCACAATATTCTAGACTGCATTTTACCCCGGTGAGATGACAGGCAGATCGACAGAAGCCGACAGTATAACAAGCGCTCCTAGTAAATCAATGACACATGGACGTCACTCGCTAGCCTTGGAGTCTCTAACCAATGAGATGAACAAGCAGTCAGATGAAATAGCTGATATCATGAGACACTCCATCGCTACTGATTACTCTTTTCATTCTAAAGTAAGTTATATCCGACGAATATTACAAATGCGAAAGTTTATATATTTGTTTGTATGTTTGTGTTTCAATCACGCAAAAACTATAGAATTGCGATGAAACATGGTAAGATAGCTGAGGATCTGGATTAACACATGGGCTACTCTTTATTCAGATATTCCTGCGGATTTACGATGGTGAATCGTTCCGTCGCAGCTAGTAAATAGAAAACGTGTTATTTTTCAGAGAGATTTAACAGCAGAGGAGGCATCTTTCGTAAGGCGTGAAGCTCCCCTTCCAGTAATGCAAAGCACCCAAGCTTACTTCCCTGAGAATATGTCGTAAGTATAAAAAAAAAACTTTTTAAACTAACATGATTTGTACTCATATTTACATTTTAATTTTTGAACAATACGTGAATAAAACCGTTAAATGTCCCAGGGAAAGTCTCTTCTTTTCCTCCCCAATTCAGGGGTTATCAGTATCGTTTTGCGGACCCCATGCGTTTTTCGTACCCAAACTTACTTTCCTGAGAATATGTCATAAGTAGGAAAAACAATTAATGTTTCGGGAAAGAACCTCCTTTACTCCCACTGATTAAGGGCCTTATTATCACACTAGAGTTGGCACAACCTATTACAAAAGGGTAACAATGTGCGCCGCGGCTCGGATTGGTCAACCCGCTTGAACGTAATGCAATTTTTAGGGCTCCATACCCATAGGGGTATGGAGCCCTAAAAACTTGACCCTATTACTGAGACTCCGCTGTCTGTTTACTATCACTAGGCTATATCTCATGAACCGTGATAGCTAGACAGTTGCAATTTTCACAGATGTATTTCTGTAACTAAAAACAAAAAAAATTATGGGGGCTCCCATACAAAAACGTGATTTTTAACAACGATACCGCGATGTATTTTTACCACTGCCGCCATCTATTGATAGAGTGATAGACTGGCGCCAGCGGTAAAATTAATTGTAACTTTCGTGTTTGTTCACGAATTAGTTGGTCCAGTGTTTATTTTAAAGTTCCTTACCCAATTGTGATAGTGGTACGGAACCCTTCGTGCGCGAGTCCGAGTGACACTTGGTCAGTTTATTTTTACGTAATGTGTTATGTACTTTCAATTTCAGTGTGAATAATTCAAATATATCAGTCGGTGCCTATTTCAAAAATAAATGTCCGGAATTCGGCAATATACTCACTAAGACAGACAGTCCGGACAGATCTACTTTCATGATGCCTAGTATTACAGAAGGTAAGTCAACAAAAAACATATTTTACAGGTGAACACTTGCCTCAGCTATATTATTTTACTTTATAAGCTAAAATAATAAAGCGAAAGACAAAGACATAGTCTAACCATTTCAGTATTAATACAATTGCGTTTCAATTGCAACTTGATTTTTGGTTTTCCATACATTTTTGAGTCGATAAAGTTTCGATTGCAGTTTAGTTGCAAATTAGTTGCACTTAAAGTATTAAAATAAAACTTTACACACCTTTAAATTGAATTAGTGCCTCAGCTATATTATTTTACTTTATAAGCTAAAATAATAAAGCGAAAGACAAAGACATAGTCTAACCATTTCAGTATTAATACAATTGCGTTTCAATTGCAACTTGATTTTTGGTTTTCCATACATTTTTGAGTCGATAAAGTTTCGATTGCAGTTTAGTTGCAAATTAGTTGCACTTAAAGTATTAAAATAAAACTTTACACACCTTTAAATTGAATTAGAATTGGGGTTAAGGGTGTTTTTAGTGTTCTCCGTGTTTGGTCACGCAAGCGGGATCAATACATTTCCCCCCCCCCCCCCCCCCCCCCGTGCGTGAGGCATTTGTATCCAAAATCCCGCGTGCGTGAACAAACATGCATGACTCTAAAAACGCCCTAAGTGCAGTTACTGAAAATATTTTTGAATGCAAGAAAACTGTTTCTTGATTCCAGTATCCTCAACTGATCCTCGGCCCAACGAAAGTACCCACAAATTCACCATGGACGAGTCCTTAGACTGCGTACCAGTCCGCCAATCACGCAACGAGAAAACAGAGAAAATTAACCAAACTCTTGCACTCAAAGCCAAATACGACAAATACAGTATTCAACCGTCCAGAATAAACTTTGCTAACAATGCTACGTACGACAAAGAAACTAAAGTTGAAGATATCTATTGCATAGATAGTTTGAACTTAGCTACGTCAAGCCAGGAACAGAAGCCGGTAAATCTGAGGACGTTCCGCAAGGCTTTCGCTTCGAAACCGACTGATTTGTTTCTTAAAAGTCTGCAGGCTTCTATGAAGTTGACCACTGAGGATACGGAGGGTACTGAGGAAAATTCGTTGAGTATTTCGAAGATTGCTGATTATCTTGGTAAGGGCCATACTTACATTAATTGTAAATTATGAAAAGGAAGTTAACAAATAAGGATATGCTTTCTTAATTTCGACTTAACGAATACGTTAGCTTTCGACCGCTCTAACGCTGCGGCGCTGGTTTGGATTACCAGTAGTCGCGGGTTCGAATCATACGAATTTTTGGAAGTATTTTTTTTGCTTTTGAAAAAATGCTTTCAAAAACTTTAGTACCCGGCGAGATTCGAACCCGCGACTATACTACGGGGCTACCCGTGGCGAAGCGGTTAACGCGTTGGTTCGGATTACCAATAGTCGCGTGTTCGAATCTCGCCGGGTACTTAAGTTTTTGAAAGCATTTTTTCAAAAGCAGTATTTCCTAAGTGTGGATTAACACTAAGAAATAATGTTTACAGTATTTTTTTTAGCTATAATTTTTCTTAAATTATGTGTAGGTTGAACTTTAAGAAATAATGGTAAACCAAAAGGTTTTCTAGGTTAAGTGTAACCGTCCACAGCGCTCTTTGAATACGTAATAGGTTTTTATTTTGAATTCAATACCGTAGAACGGGGCTATTTGGTAGAAAAAAAAAGGATAAACGATGAATATATTTTTTGTCTTTAATATATGACAGATCAAGACCTATGTTTTGCATAAGAGGTACCTTACTTTATAAGAATTTAGAAAAAAAAACACAGAATTAATATATGGTTCGCTCTATTTTTAAAAAATAAATTGCTTTTCCAAATAGCCCCCAGGGTGGGGTCTTTTGGTATTAATAAAAAGTGACTTACAAAACAGCTACTATTAAACATTTTTATAAATTTAAACATGGACAGGGTTATTTGGTAGCTTCTATTGGACTTGTATTGCAACAAAATATTACAAAATTGTAAAAATCAACAACATTATTGCTTAAAAACTATAATGGAACTTTTGTTTAATAACAAAATTATAAATTGACTTGTAATTTCTTATAAACAAATTAACAAAATTAAATTTCTATGAGGAATTTTTTTAGGAACTATAGGACTATAATTCGAGATCAATGTATTTTGATTATACCTTATAAATTATGAAGCTATAATCATAGAATGATTCAATTAAGAATCAGCATTAATTTGCGAAGTACACACTATCAGTGCTGTCAAACAAAAGATACACATTATCCTGCGTTTCTATGAGTTGTACTTTCTTCATAACAAGTTTTTTTGAAATCTTATCTTTATTGGGTTTTTTTGGTCTTGAAAACCTTAGTCCCTTTAAAGTGTTTTTGTAAGCGTTAAAGTATTCTACTTCATAGACTGTGCTTGTCATTCCAATTATTTCACCAATGTAATATTTTACAGAGGTATCTTTGACATATCTTACAAGAGCGTAATCGTTGATGTGTAAATCTGTAGGATCTTCAAAATCGTCCGAATCACTGTTTGTGCTCATATCGACACTTCTTTCAGAAGTAGAAGTGTGGCGTTTCCTCGATGTCGATGGTTTTAAATCGTCCTGCTTTGTAATATTACTGCTCCTCACATTTTCTTTATCGCTTTCAGGTTCATTTCGTGTGCTACACATAACTTCTTCATGTGAATCTGCTGGGTCTTCAAAATCTATATTCTCGGATGAAACTTCATCATCTATTTCACTGTGTATGCTCATATCCACACTACTTTCACTGGAACTAGATATGGAGCGTTTCCTAGATGTAGAAGGTTTTGGCTTGTTCAGCCTACAGCTCTTCACTTTTTCTTTATTGCTCTTAGAAATGCTCTTCTTTGTGCTGATCACTGATTTGGAAAGAGTATTGGAGTTGGTCAAATCATCTACTCCAATACTCTTTCCAGATGAGACTGCTAATTTTTTCTTTCTTTTTTTTTTGAGACTTATTTTCCAGCGGCTCACGCAGCTCATTTAACATTTCTATGACTACAGTAGACACATTTTGGTCAACCTCATTTGCATCCGTAGGTTTTTTGGGTAGTCTTTCAAGTGGACGTTGTCGATTCACCGGATACAGTCCACATTTGTCAAAGCCACTAACTATGTTTCTCTTTCCAGAATCATTATCTGTTAACTTGCGATGAAGCTTGAGGAATAGTTGAGGAAATATTTGTTTACTCAAAGTTTTCGAACGACGACCTCCTTTTTGCTTCCAGTCCGTTAGAATTTGTCGCCAATAATGTTTCATAGGCGCATAAAAAGCGACATCTAAAGGTTGCAGAATATGGGTTGATTTTGGAGGAAAACAGATGAATTTGATTTGATGGGTGGCACATAGATCGAGTACCTTTGCGGAGAAATGTGAAGAAAGATTATCCCCAATAATCAATTTCTGACCTTCTTTGTTTCGCACATAGGGAATAACAACTGACACAAACCAATCTTCAAAGCAAACGGAATCAAACCATCCACTCTTTGCACGGTTATATCGCGTATTTGGGGGACCTCCTGTTACCCAACTATCCCATAAATGCTCGGCTTTGTAGACCACGTATGGTGGTAAAATGGTTCCATCTGCACAACCTGCAAACATTAAACTTATGGCTGACTTTGTCGAGTTGATTATGCGCTCTGGGTACTTGCTTCCCCTTTTGCAGATAAACTTCTTGGATCCCGGATCGTCGGTGAGATTTGTCTCATCATAATTTATGATTCTATCTGAAGTAATATCCTCAGTTACAAGTTCAGTGTAATTGTCAAAAAACTTGTTAATGATTACATGGTCTATTTCAGCTCTTGATGTGCTTATGTTTGATGACTGACGCAATGACAACTCTTGTTTATGTCTATTTAAAAAAGATAAAGCCCAATCACGGCCCGGCATGTTGTCTTTTAGGCCTTGCACATGTCTTCCTATTTTTGCTAAATATCTCTGAGTTAATACCCGAAGATCAACTGTATCCATAGGAAAGCCCCATTCTGACATTACTTTGATGTAACTGACGAAAATGGATTCTTCTTCAGAATCGAAAAGTAACGGATGACCTGCAGTAGCTTGGGTGTTATTAAGGCCTCTTTTTTTTCTTGACAATGTAGTTAAAGGTATCCCATACTTCTTACTTGCTGCTGCCAAAGTCGATCCCTTTTCGATGTCAGCTAATGCTTTCTCCAAACTTTCTTTACTATAAGAATTGTAAGGCTGAAAGTTTTTACCTTGCCTCGTACTTTGGATCTTTCTTTTGTATGTTCTCACCATTTTGTATTGAATTCAGCATCTAGGTACTATAAAAGAAGAATTAAAGTAGGTATTATTAGATAGAATAGCAAACAAATAAACACTTAAAATGTTGCGGGGTTATTTGGAAATGGGGCTATTTGGTATATCCAAATAACCCCATTTTAATTCCCAAAAAGCCCCATTTTGAAAAAACCTCAATAATTTTCAAGAGTCGTTATAAAATGCACCACAATTCTTTATTTGAATAGTGAAATCAACAATAAAACTTACCACAGTTTCAAAAAAGCCTTTATAAATGCATTTTCCAACAGAAAGTTTTACACGTTATTTTTATCACCGTTGACAGACTCCCACTATAATGTCTCGTTAAACGTCATAATCCTGTCCATACTGGTCTCTGATTGGTCGACATTGACAGGTAAGGATGTTACCAACTTTTAGGAAAAAAACAGTTGCGTTCCAACTTATATTTTTTTATTTTATCGGATGCGTTCGAAAAAAATATTTTTTACCAAAAAGCCCCATGGTTATTAAAAAGCCCCATTCTACGGTACTGTTTTATTTTCATTAAGATGGTATATTTCTCTTAACAATTTCCAGGAAAACAATCCGTAAGCTGCGTAAACGTATCCGACATGCTGCAACTGAACCAACAAAAGAAATCAAAGAAACAACCCCTAACAGAGTTACACTTGAACATACAAGAAGACACCGAACCTGACAACAATATTGTCACAAACTTACGGGACTCGAAGCAAATAGATACAGCCTCCTCGGCTGGGACAATAAGAACTGTCATATCAAACAAGAACACAGAAGTTAGGAGGGAAATGCCTAAAGTTCAACCGGTGCCGTCGGTTGTAGTAACTCACCCTACCGTTGAAGATGATGATGGTAGAAGTAATGTCAGGTCGAAGTCGCTGTCGAGCAAAAGTCAGTCAACGTTGAGTACTGTACAGGATAATTTTATGAGCTTCAAGTCTGGAGATAGCCCTGTGATGAGTGGTAAAGGTTGGTCTTATTTTTGTTTATTAACTTCTTCCAGACACCTTTTAAACTTGCATGATTTCTGTCCATTATTATTATTAGAACTATGGATCTTAATCGCGTTTGTAGATAATTTTAGATTTAAATTACGTTTAGTGACCTACCATTCAAGCTAAACAGTTTCCTCCGTCCTAAGGTTGCCTGGAAGAAATCGCTTTCAGCGATAAGGTCGCCCATTTGTGCAACATTCTATTTTTGAGCTTTTTGTGTTTCGTTTTGTTTTGTACCTTGAGTTGTGAGTTGAGAGATTTTATTCTAAAAATAATAAAATCATTTGTATCTATAAAATCCTTTGTCATGACAGACTGATGGATAAACGCACAGCCTAAACCGCTCATAGATGAGCTCTGTCAGCTCTCTTCTGATGAGTAGAGATATGAAATTGAATTAATAGCTGATATTTGGAGAGTGTGTTCTTTATATGATGTAGTCATACTATGATACAAAAAGGGTTGTTATTAGTGATGCGCCGAGTACCAGTTTTACCGAGTAACCGAGTACCGAGTATTACTCGGTTCAAAATTTACCGAGTCGAGTACTCTGCCGAGTTACTCGGTTCATTTAAATAACCGCGAAAACAAGTCGCAACGCGCTCCAGACAACGCGCGACAGGCGAGGCGACTCGAAGCAAGCAGGTTTTCTTCTTTACTAGTTGCGCCCGCTGTTCATCATCATCCGAGCGATGTTCCTGATGGGAACATCTGATCTTCAACACTCTCGGGAGCCCGGAGTCCGCTATCCAACTTTTACGTCTCTACTTCGCACGATCTTTGGCATCCCGTGTAGTGAGGCCATTTGCACGCATATATGCTCTCTCGCCGTCAAGCCAGCCTTTCTTGAATTTTCCCAATCTGCTGCGGTCGGGCGGAGGCGCCATAGGAAAACATTTGTTCCCTACCTAACTAGCCGGACCATAGCCGGCCGTAAACGCCATTCTTGCATGGTCATTGGCCATTCTTCTCGGGCATGAAGGCTGCCCCTGATGCCGGAGTTTCTGACGCGGTCTTTTCGCGTCACTCCAGACATCCAGCGCAGCATTTTCATCTTCGTGAAACGCAGCTCCTGCTTATGTCGCTCAAGCACTGGCCACTATCGCTATCGTACAAAAGGACAGGTCTAGTGATCGTTTTATACACTTGTTCCTCTTAGTTCAACCGGTATTTTGGGGTCGCAGCGCAGACGATACCAGTTACCTCTCGAAACTTAGCCCAAGCTGCCGAAACACGAGACCTGACGTAGCAACCGATGTCGCAGGACGAAGGAAGCACAAATCCCAAGCACTTAAACTGGTCTGTCATTTTGACCATATGACCGTCTACACAGGTGTGCTATCTACATGCACAAAGTGGCCATAGCCACTTTGGGCGTGTAGATAGCGGGTCCTTTAAGAAGACCGAACTAGCGTTTGAGGACATGATCTGTCAAAAACAGATCCCTGACGATTGCTCTTGGGAGTAACCTGACGGTACAGCAACCCCTTATCAGGCGTAATCAGTGGCAGAAGTCCTTGATTCGGAAGGAGTTCCGGTGTCTGCACCTCTTTATACTGCTTATTTAGCAGCTCGTGGGAATATGAGCGCCATCTCTCCTTCACCACGAGGTCCTTGTATAGCAGGTTGCCATCGGGATCTTTTACACTGCGGCACATGGATATATCCTGCGCCGCTTTGATCCCAGAACATGCCTACTTATAAATAAGCTTCTGCCCCTCAGACGTTTCCAACTTATCGTACAATGGCTGTCAGTGGTGCTGTCTGTCTCTGGCTACTGCTCTTTTAGTGGCACGTTTGGCGGACCTGTACAGGTCGCGATCTTCAGGAGAGTTAGACGCTTGCCACTTTACCAGCACATGTGTGGATATAAAGTTCTTTAGATCTGTACCTTTGTGTTAAATTTCATCTAAATTGGTCGACCCGTTTGAGCGTGAAGGAGGAACAAACAAATACAAATCTTTCACACTAAGTTAAGAAGGCAAAGCAGTACACAGATGAAATCCTACCCAGATATATATATCCGAGTTACTCGGCTCATGAACCGAGTACCGAGGCCGAGTACGAGTAGTAAAAAACTGCCGAGTACCCGAGTAACGAGTACTCGGTAGAGTACTCGGCGCACCTCTAGTTGTTATGTATGTTCCTACTTATTCCCTACATAAATAAATGACATTTTTCTTTATTATAAGTAAATACACCAAATATACATATTTGTGACCATTGTGGCTAGCTAAGTCCTCTTTCAAGGCAAGCAATAAGTAGTATACATAAGTAATAAGTAGTAGATACACCCCGGTATTTATTTAAAGAGGAGAATAGAATATCATTATGTACGTACATATGTAGTTCTGTGTATATTTTTATAAGTATAGTATGGTATTTCAGGCGAAGTAAACGCATCACATATCCCCTCCCCAAACATTGAGTATAGGGAGCTAGATAAGTCGGTAGATTGGCGCGAAGTTTTGCAACAGAAACAACTCAGACGGGATAGCTTGGTTGAAGGTTCGTCTGGGTTCTGCTTTTTATGGGGCTAACACTATCTAACACTGGTTCACTTTATCAATCTACCCCCTTTCTTGTAAACGATTAGCTGCGTCCCGCGGTTTCACCCGCATAAGTCCCGATCCCGTGGGAATATCGAGATCAAAAGTAGCCTATGTTACTCAGGGTGAATGCAGCTGAAAGAATTTATGAAATCGGTCCAGTAGTTTTTGAGTTTATTTATTACAAACATACAGACACACATTCACACAAAAATACAAATCTTTCCTCTTTATAATATTAGTGTAGATGACTAAGTTTATGTCACGTTTGTCTCTATCTGTTAACTTTGAAACTCCATGTCACAATAAAAGACAAATGTTACATAAAGTTAATCATCGTTTATAAGTAAGGGGCTAGAAATTCAGCTAACTAACAGTATAAACCATTCAAACTAAGGCCTAAATAACATTTTTTATTAACATAACATTTTAACCCATTCATTGAACAGCTTAAATTATTCAATAATTTACCCCAGCTTATCATACAACTATATATTCTGCCTGTTATTTCTTAAGTTTTATGTTTATTCTATTTCTTTTGTGTATGCCCAAATGTTTAGCACCCCTTGTCTCATAACAATACAGTCAGTTACTAGCACTACATATAAGTAATTTATTCAGAAAATTAAGTATCTGATATGTATTTAAGTTCTACCTATATTGGATTTTTCTTTGATTTTCAGAGCGTTGGGCGGAGATTTCAGCAACTCCTGTCAATGGTTTTGTTGGTAAGTTTTTGTACGCGATATTCCCTAAAGATCTGTAGCGGTATTCAGGGGGCTTCGGTTCAAACCCGATGTCGGAAAAGTTGTCTCCGTATGTATCGCGCAAATAAACTGTGACATGCATGTCAAGACTTCGATCTTCGAAACTTTTATCTTCGGTTTTGGACTGAAACTTTCTGAATAAACCTACAGAACTTCCGCGGAAGATCCACAGAGAGTAGCTAGTAACTAATAAAACTATTGTATCAATTACAGGAATAAGCAGCACCGTAAACATATCAATGTCAAACCTTACCGAAGATTGGTTAACAGCAAAATTCCAGTTTGAAACACCCAATGACGTCTCCATAGAACTACCACGATTACCCCTCTTGCTGACCCCAGGAAAGACTGAGAAATACACCGTACAACTCACATCGAACATCGAATTCACCCAAGTCATACCTTACACGGTCATCATAAAAGATTCATCACTCGATAAAGACATTGAGCAAAAAGGCACTTTGGATGTGACAGTAAAAATGCCAGTAATTCAAGCGATGTCTTGTGATGGGGTTAATAAAGTAGTCTTTCCATTGGTCAGAGAGAATAGTGCTTCAATGAAATCGTTTGTCTTGATCAGTGACTGTCCAGCCGATTTGCAACTCGATCTGTCAGTTGAATCGGATGGTCTGTTTACTATGAAAAGTGTTCAGGAGATTAAACGGGGTGATGTGAATAAGGTTCTGATGGATGGGCAGTGTTCTTCAGATGATCAGAAGAGGAGTAAGGGATTGTTAAAACAGCTTTGTCGGTTGTCCAGTGGGAATGCTATAAGAGTCACGATTAAGTTTGATGCGCCTAAATTGACTGAAGAACAAATTGGTAAGTATAAGAATTTGGGGATTTAAAGTAGCCCATGTGTTAATCCAGATCTCCAGCTATCTGCTTGCATGCCAAAATTTTATCGCAATCGGTTCAGTAGTTTTTACGTGGATCTTTCAAAGATTTACTTCAGCGGGTGTCCAACTCGCGTCACAACCACACTAAAATCATTGTCTTCAGACGACATTTCAAAAGGATTTGTTTTGTCCAAAAATTCATTTTTGAATTGATAAGAATTTTTCACTTTGACCTCATCTGATGGTAGGTAATGAATTTACAAATCAAACATTTTAAGAATCAATCCAACCGTCCTCGAGATCTTCGATTTCTAACCAATATAACTTTGTTTAAAAAATAAATTGTCCTTTGATTTTATAAATGTAATTTTTCAAATCATTTTGTTGCAGCGGAAGGTACAAAAATAGCTTTCAATGGAACTCTAAACGTGAACTTGATTGGAGTTACAACAGTTTTAAGAAAAGTAGACCTGCAGAGTAATGTTGGTGTGGCCAAACTGAAGATACGGATGCCTTTGAAGACACTTCATCTTACTAAAGGTAAGAAATACTGAATAGAAGCTTCTTTTTTCCCCCGTGTAGCCCCGGCGTAAAATATTAGGCCCACCTAATGTCTTCCCGCGTGGGTGTCGTAACATGCGACTAAAGGATCTGCGAGATAATAGCAAAACTGGAGGTCTCCTTGCGTGGTGGCGGGTAAACTTAGTAAGTAAGTAAGGGCTAAGTAGCTCCAAGGAGGATTGGTGTCAGGCAAGCGGCCAGCCGTCCAAAGGCCAACGGATATCAGTGCGAATGACGACACCATTGTTTCAGTCAACATACTTATATGCATAAGTTTTGGGAGATTTTTATTGATATGTTTGCAAACATTACTGAAAACACTTTGGGATCATTTTCAATAAAAAATAAAAAATTAGTTCAATTATTAATTGAGCCCCTGGATACCTTAATAGTTGACGTTTTGTTTACGTCAGTGACGTTACACCCACGACCGTTTTGGCACGAATTTAAAATCTAAAAAGCATTTTTTACCTACTAAACTTTAATTGTGGGAGCCACTAGGAGCCATGTTCAACAGGCCACTCGGGATCAATACGATAGGCACTCGGGCCTTCAACTTGCCATTGTTTCGCCCAAATATGCGAGGAATATGCACTAACTCCATCGCCCACAAAAGGTATAGAGATTCAGAACGGCCCCCTTCCCTTAATAACAAAAATAGTAGATACGGTATATTCTAACATTTCGTATTCGAAAAATGAGCTAAAACACCTACATGCATTTTCATAAAATTATTGTATTTAAAAACATTTGTCTTTAAGAATTATTCAGGCATTTGTAAATTAGCAAAAAGGCATTCTTATGGATTTTAAATAAAAAGATAATCGCAGTGTGACAGCACGTGCTCCCGCGGCAACGGTTCGACATACGACTGAGACTAGTGCGTCAGCTAGACGCAGTTTTATCGTCTCATTTTCCGAGACTAGGTAACGTATCTGCTGTTTTTTGTTTTCATCTAAGATTACTTCTTACCTTTTGTACAGTACCAACGAACATAACGTTGACGAACGGTGGGTCAATGGCTGGTAGTTGGTGCGTGCGGCGCGCGAGCGAGGGCGAGAGCTCGGAGTTTCCCTTCACGGTGACCCCGACACGCGTCCATATACCGCCCGGCGGGGACGTGCTTATGTCACTCGCTTACAACGGCGGAGAGGACTCGTATGCTAACACGTTAGTACTGATATCTGACTAATATTTAGAAATAAAGAAGGAAAGTAAAACAAGCAAGCACAGGGTAAAAACAAATTACAAGATCAAAGACATACAACAAAGACAATTTCTAATTTTTTTTATTGCTTGAGTTAAAAGATAGTTAGATAATAATTTATTCTACAACACAAAAACACACAAGTAGGTACAAACTATCAAAAAGGTAGTATAAGTACTTCATTTTTAGGATTCCATACCCAAAGGGTAAAAACGTGACCCTATTACTGAGATTTCGCTGTCTGTCCATCTGTTTGTCTGTCACCTGACTGTATCTCATGAACCATAATAGCTAGACGGTTGAAATTTTCCGAGTTTTTAATTTACCCAATTGTGATAGTGGTACGGAACCTTTCGTGCGCGAGTCCGACTCGCACTTGGGCGGTTTTTATCTATGTATCATACAAATGTATGTTCCATAGTATAAGCCTAGTGCTTAGTTTGGTGCTAGATTGCTGTGTGTAACGTCGTCGTGCAATATTTATTTAAGTTAGACCCTGAAAGTCCCTGCTTCCATCCAAGTCGTGCATTCTTCTAGTCTAGATGAACGTCCGTTAGCTTTGACAACAGCAGATGTTAGCGACGATCACACCTACTGAGACAAAGATCATACACCTACCTACGTATCGTCCGTACGTCTACATAAAGAAAACTGTCCTAAAATTGAAAAAAAAAAACAACCGAATTAAGAATCTCCTTCTTGAAGGGTAAAATAAAAACTAAACAGTATTTCAATATACTTCCTTGCAGTAAGATATATTTAGAAGACGTGAACAGTGGCAGTACGGAAGTGCTGGAGCTGTCCGGCGGGAGTGCGGGCGGGGCTGCGGGTGCGGGTGCGGGCAGCAAGCTGAAGTCGTTCCCCATCAAGACAAACCATAACGTGGTGTCGTGGGTGCGCGCTGGACGCAAGGACCTCAGCTTGAAGAACTCGCTCAATAAGAGGGTACGTTTAAACCAAATGTTATTTTAAATTCATTACAAACAAAATTTACAGCTGAAATGATGATGATGATGACAAACAAAATTACAAAAATTAAACATAAAAATATGATATATCCCCCCCGCGGCATCGTTCCCAAGAGACTCGCGACATTCCCCCTCTGGATTGTCAAGCTCATCCTTTCGAAAAAGAAGCCTTCAGCCCTAGAGTATTTCAACGCTACATTGAGACGCCCTGCAAGATCCTTCACTTAGCTATTTTGGCTGTCGCCGATATCATACTGTCGTACTATTAGTTTGTCTGTAAGTAAGTAAGGAAGTTAACGAGTATGTTTGTTACTCCTTCAAGCTAAAACTACTGAACCGGTTAAAATTCGGTATGGAGATAGCTCGTAACCTGGATTCACTTTTTATACCAAAATTCCCGCGGGATCACGACTAACGTGGGAGAAACCAGTAGGCGCCGCAAGTAATAAATAACACTTGGATAACCATAACATAACAAATAGCACTATTAGATCTTTTTTTTTAATCTACAAATCATTTAGAAATATATAAAATAGTAAATAATAATAATAATTTCATTTAATACAATTAAACTTAAAACTACAAATAAACTTAAAACAACATTCAGTCGAACAGGCCGCCCGAATTCGTTTTTCACTATTAGATACATATTAATTTATTACAGACCGTTTTATTTATTTATTTATATATTTAACTTATAACTATCATGACAGGCGTGAACCCAATGCGATAGCAAAGCACAATTTTCTTATACAATGATATAAAAATTAATATTATAATATAGATTATACTTAGCTCGTATTGAACACAACACACACATTTAATAGAGTAGAAATAAATTGTTGTACCTTCTGTTATAGATTCCCATCCGTTGCTACATCACCGGCGAAGGGTTCTCCCTAGACATGTCCACGGTGGAATGTAAAGGCGTGTACAGTTTGGACTTCGGCCCCAACGAGTGCTGGCCGCTGCCGGTCGTGTTCGCACCGACATCGCCCGCGCCCTACTCCGCTACCTTGCACTTGGTGTGCGATAGCTGTGACATTTCTGGAAAGGTACATAAATAAATAAATATTACAGGACGCTATACACAGCGCAATTAATACATAGCCCCAAACTAAGCAACTAGGCTTGTATTATGAGTACTAGACAAGGGATATTGGGATATATTTATTCGCCAATCCGGAGTAGGATCCCGGGCGTCTTACTGCTTAAAGGATGATTCACGCTACAACGTGCCGTGCCCCGTCCGGGCCCCGGACGTGGCACGGTCAAACATTATAGGTATACTTTTTGTATGAAGTAATTCATGCTTGACCGTGTGTCGGCCGTGACCCGTCCGGGCCCGGACGGGCCACGGACGTGGCACGTCGTTGATATGTCGGTGGGTATTGTTTCCCGTCGCCGGCACGGTCCGGTCCCGTCACGTTGTAACATGAACATATGCGCCCGGGCGCCCGCAGGGCAGTCAACGTCAAATGTTAGTGAGGTGAGCAGCTAAACAACAAAATGAATGATGAAAAGTTATTAGAGTGTGTGCGCAAATATAAATACTTTGTAAATTATTTAAAATTTTACTTTTTTTAATTCACAATGCAATTCATATTGATTATTGGAGAATTAATATGAAGTACCTATTTAGAAAAAAAAATGACTCGTCTCACAATCGAGATTGGTCTATTTTTTGTGTGTATCAGGATGGCGGGTGTATGTCTTAAAATCGTAAAGTTATATACATGAGAGGAATGTACTAGCAATGTACTGAATGTACCTAAAATTTGGAGCAATGTACTATTTCTTTTGATGATATCTCTGTAACCTTTCACTATATTGGGTTGGGTTTTTAATTACGTGTTTTTATGTACGAGGAATGTACTCTTCCTCGTACATTTCTTTGGCAGTTTATTCCACTTCCAGAAGTGTCTAGTTGGCTCAAAATAAAAGTATACCTGCCAACCTGACGTCAGGTTGGCGGGTATACCTTGTTTCTTTAATAACTTTGGCCCTGAAATAGTACATTGCTCCAAATTTTATGTACATACAGTACATTCCTCTCAGGTATATAACTTTACGATTTTAAAACATACACCCGCCATCCTGATACCCACGATTTTTTTTTATCCTATCCTACTAATATTATAAATAGCAGCTCCCCGCGGTTTTACCCGCATAAGTCCCGATCCCGTTGGAATATCGGAATCAAAAATAGCCTTCCTCAATAAATGGACTATCCAACACTGAAAGAATTTTTCAAATCGGACCAGTGGTTCCTGAGATTAGCGCGTTCAAACAAACAAAAAAACAAACAAACTCTTCCGCTTTATAATAGTAATAGATGTGAAAGTTTGTATGGATGTTTGTTACTCTTTTACGCAAAAACTACTGAGCCGATTGCGATGAAACTTGGAATACTTATAGATAGCTGGAGACTTAGAATAGCACATAGGCTACTTTTTATCCCGATATTCCCGTGGAATCGGGACTTACGCGGGTGAAACCGCGGGGCGCAGCTAGTGTACGATAAATACTTTGTGATTTTTTACATATAAATTTATTTTCTACCTGAGGCTTTACTTTTTCAAGTAAAAAAGTAAAGCATTCCTAAGACATTCTAAAATAACCATAAAACTTAGTGTCGTCATCTATTAATTCTTTGTAAAGTAAAGCAAGTTCTCCTTCTGCTTCTCGCTTTCTCCAGGTTGGATGTACACCCCATCTTCTTTTAGTTGTTGCGCTTCGATTTTCCAATACTTCGTCATCGATGGCAATTGCAATAGCTGCCAATTCTAATTGCGAAAATTGCATATTTACTTAATCGTCAAGTCTATCGACAGACGAAATCACTAGCAAACAGCCCGGTGTAACATGAATGACTAGCCGGGCGGCCGGGCGCACGGTGGACGTGTCCCGGCCGGGGCACGTCCCGGTCGCGGCACGGTATAGCGTGAATCATCCTTAACCCCTCTAAGAAATAAAGTACAATGGCCCAATTGTGAGGCTAAGTGCGGCGAAGCTTAACTTTATTTAACTTTTTAGACAAGGGAGATCGGAAAGTCAGGGTATCTGCCACTAGATCATCATCATCCGAGCGTTGTTCCCGGTTGCATCTCTCTCGAGAGCCCGGGGTCCGCTTTCCTACTTTTACGTCTCCACTTCGCACGATCTTCGGCATCCCGTGTAGTGAGGCCATTTGCACGCATATCCGATCTTACAACGTCAAGCCAGCACTTCTTGGGTCTTCCCAATCTGCCGCGGCCGGGCGGAGGCGCCATAGCAAGACATTTGTTTCCCACGTAACTAGCCGGTTTTCTTAGAACATGGCCGTACCACCGTAAGCGGCTTTCTTGCAGTTTGTCTGCAATGTCTCGGACATGAAGTCTGCCCCTGATGCGGGAGTTTCTGACGCGGTCTTTTCGCGTCACTCCACACATCCAGCGCAGCATCTTCATCTCCGTGACACGCAGCTCCTGCTTATGTCGCTCAAGCAATGGCCACGCCTCACTACCATACAAAAGGACAGGTCTAATGGTCGTTTTATAGACCTGTCTCTTCAGTTTAACCGGCATTTTCGGGTCACAGATGACACCAGTTACCTCTCGCCACTTGGCCCAAGCTGCCGAAATGCGGGACTTAACGTCACAATCGATGTCGCCGGACTCGTGAAGTACTTAAACTGGTCTGTCCGCTCGACCATGTGACCGTCTACGCAGACAGGTGTGGGATCTGTGGTATTGCTAGCCAAGTATTCGGTCTTCGCTACGTTGAGTTGCAAACCGCCGTTCTCAAGTGACTCTTTCCACGCACTTACACGCCTTCCAAGCCGTCCCTTATCCGAGTCCGCTAGCGCAATATCATCAGCATACATGAGCATCCACGGGGGCTGCTCGTGTGCGTCTCGGATGACTACAGACAGTGCGTCCAGTATTACGCTAAACAGAAACGGACTTAGGACGGATCCTTGGTGGACTCCGACTGTAATGGGGAAAGATTTAGTGTCACCAACAGCAGTTCGCACCACAGAATCGGAATTTCGGTACATGTCCCTGATGGTTTCAATATAAGTTTCTGGCACCCCTTTGGACCGCAGCGCCCACCAGATCATCACGCGAGGAACACAGTCGAAGGCCTTCTGCAAGTTCAGGAACAGAAAATGCAGAGGCGTATTCTTCGTTCTGTATTTCTCCATAACGATCCTTAGGGCGAAAACAGGGTCCATGGTACCATGACCGGGGCGGAAACCATACTGGCCCTCCGAGACAGTGCACTCCTGCCGGATCCGAGAGTCAACTATACGCTCGTAGAGCTTCATGGTGTGGGACATGACCTTAATACCACGATAACTTCCACACTCCTGCACAGATCCCTTGCCCTTGAACACTGGAGTGATAACACTCAGTCTCCATTGGGCGGGGATTCTGCCGGTCTCGAGTATGCAGTTAAAAAGGTTGGTTAAGATGCCCACACCACGAGAACCCATAGCCTTCCATACTTCGATGTGGACTCCATCGGCGCCGACAGCTTTCCGATTCTTCATGCAGCGAAGAGCCTTGCACACCTCCTCAGGCGTTATCAGTGGCACAAGTCCTAGATTCGGAAGGAGTTCCGGTGGCTGCACCTCTTAATACTGCTTATTGAGCAACTCGTGGAAATAAGAGCGCCACCTCTCCTTCACCGCGAGGTCCTCGCATAGCAGGTTACCATTAGGATCTTTTACACAGCGGCACTTGGATATATCCTGTGCCGCTTTGATCCTAGAACGTGCCAACTTATAATAAATAAGCTTCTGCCCCTCAGACGTTTCCAACATATCGTACAATGGCTGTAAGTGGTCCCGTCTGGCTCTGGCTACTGCTCTCTTTGAGGCACGTTTGACAGACCTGTACGCGTCGCGGTCTTCAGGAGAGTTGGACGCTTGCCACTTTTTAAAGAGGGCTTTCTTCACCCTAGTCTCCCTCTGGACTGTGTCGTTCCACCACCAAGTTTCCTTGTCACACTTGCGTCCTCCCTTAGACATACCGAGGACCGACCGCGCCGAATCAGCGATAGACACCTGAATCCGGTCCCAGTGTTCCTGTACCGATTCGCCTTCAGCATTAGCACATTTGTCGCCGATTGCTGAGGCGAGCATCTGGGACTTGACTTCATCAAGCATCCACCATCTGATTCGGCGCTGACATGGTTCCGGTCGTTTGTCTTTGGTCTTTACACAGAGATCCATGACAAGGAGACGGTGTTGGGCAGTGAGACTCTCACCGGGTATGACTTTGCAGTTGGCCACGTTGCCGATATGGTGTCTCCTAGTGATTAGAAAATCGATTTGGGTAGCGCGCCCCCCGCTCCTGTAGGTGATCAAGTGGTCGGGCTTCTTTTTGAAATATGTGTTCACGAGTGCCAGGTCGGCAGTGGCACACGTACGCAGAATTTCTTCTCCTTCCGCATTCCGACTGCCATACCCGTAGCCTCCATGAACACGTTCAAATTCCGCCCCCTTCTCACCCACATGACCGTTCAGATCCCCACCCAAAACGATTCCCTGTGACAACGGGATAGCCCCAAGGACCTCGCCGAGTTTATCCCAAAACGACCTCTTATCGGCGTCGCTACAACCGACCTGTGGCGCGTAAGCACTTACTAAGTGGGTAGGAACCCCCCCAATAAGCACCTTCACGCACATAAGTCGGTCGCTAAAGCGATTCACCTCCAAGATATCGTCATGCAACCCCTCAGCGAGCACCACAGCCACCCCGTTCTCTCCACCAGGTGCACCCGTGTAGATCAGCTTGTAGCCATTCCCAATGAGCCGGGATCTGCTGCCTTTCATCGAGTCTCCTGCAGGAACGCCACGGCCACCTTCCGCCTGGAAAGCACGTCGGCTAGCTCTCTCGCGCGTCCGGTTAGCGTGCCAATGTTCCACGTTGCGAAGCGGAGTTTCACATCGTGTTTAGGGTCTAACGTCTTTGGCCTTGCCCGCCCGTGGCACGGTAGCCCTCGTCCACTTACCACAGGAGTCAGGCGAAGCTCCTGCGCGCCGTTATGCGGCGGCGCCCTATCCCTGTGGCAATCTCTATTAATACTTCCCATTTAGATTTGGCTGATTTTGACTTTTACGGGAGCGACTGCCGTCTGACCTCCCAACCCCGAAGGGAAAGTCTGCGCCAGAGCCTCGTCCGTTCATCAGCAAGTGCACCAAGTTAGCAGGTGAGGTTGACTTGGGCCCAAAGATCTTAGTAGACCCCATACACACCCCACTATCTGTATCTGCCACTAGATCAACACCGTTCTAACAGTGTTAACCCGCATTCGGCTCCTAACTGACACTTGGTAGCATTTTTTTTGCAATTACCCCTGTTATTGCAATGTACCTTTGTATATGGGGCCGGAATATAATATTGCTATAGACAAGCAGCGCGCGCGTAAACACAACGGGTTATATCAGCAACACGTTATCACCCGTTGTGCAAAATTCCACACTTAAGCGGTGGCCCCTTTAAGTACTGACCGTGCAAGGCGCTGCACCCTTATAATGCTATAATTTGCAGTCCAATGATCTCAGACAAGTCTCTATATAGTCTCACATTGGTTCCAGATCAAGTTATACGGTAGCTCCTCCGGTGAAAAGCTAGAGTGGTGCGGCGTGGCGACGTACGGAGACACGGCGCTGGTGCGGCCCGTGGCCGGCGCGCCCATCGCGCTGGATATATACAACAAGGGCTCGCAGCAGGCCTTCGTGTGTGCCAGCGTTAGGTTCAACTGTGAGTCTACTTACCATTTATTCTAAGGTTAAAAGGTTCCGCCCCCTCTTTAAATCCGTCGTTTCTTCACTGATCGCCTATTATACAATTTTCCAGTACAATACACATCAGTATCGTCCACGGCGCGTCTGTTGGGCGCTCGGGCGCTAGTAGCGGGGCGGTCGCGGCACGCGCTGCGGCTAGGCGTGGAGTGGGCGCGCGTGGAGCGTCGCGCGCGCACCGCCGCCACGCCCGCGCTCGCCACGCTCACCGTGCTCACCGGGGCAGAGCTCACGAGGCGCAGGATACGCAGGTAGGTGTAGCTGTAGGTACTGACTACAGGTCTACAGGTCTACAGCTCTACAGCTGGAAGAAAACACGGGAATTACAGCTGCAAAAGGAAACGTGAATCCCCACAAAACCCTTTAGTGTCAATATTTGCATATTAACCTTGACCTCTCCAGGGCGTTCGATCTCGTGGCGTATGACGTCCTTTGGGGAAAGTTAAGGCAAGTGGGTATACCACTGGATATGCTGCGCATCTTGCAGTATTGGTATGGGAACCAGACCAATGCGGTGAGGTGGGGCGGGGTTCTTTCCAAGGATTATAGGTTGGAGTGCGGGGTAAGGCAGGGGGGATTGACCTCCCCAAAACTTTTCAACATATATATTAACGAGCTAATCGTTGACCTCAGCAGAAAGTCTGTTGGCTGTAGTATAGATGGTGTAACTATAAATAATTTGAGTTACGCAGACGATATGGCCCTGCTGGGGCCAACGGCTGGATCGATTAGAGAACTCCTAAGTGTATGCGAGGAGTATGCTATCACACACGGGTTAAAATATAATGTTACCAAAAGTGAATATCTGATTTTTAGGGCTCCTCGAAAAAAGATAGACTATGAGCCCATTATCACGCTCAATGGAGGTGCTCTACAGAGAGTATCTCATTTTAAATACCTAGGGCACTATCTTACCGAGGACCTTAAAGATAAGGTGGACATTGAACGCGAGCGTAGGGCTCTGGCAGCCAGAGGCAACATGTTGGCCCATAGATTTGCCCATTGCAGTAAGGAAGCAAAGGTAACACTTTTTAAGGCTTACTGCCAAACTTTTTATACGGCTGGTCTATGGACAGACTATTCAAAAAGGGCGTTGTTGCAACTGAGAGTGCAGTATAATAACTGTTTTAGGATTCTGTTGGGTCTCCCTCGGTGGCCGGTATGCGGAAGTGCGTCAGAGATGTTTGCGCAGGCGAGAACTGACGACTTCAATGCAATAATGCGCAAAAAGACCAGCTCACTCCTATATAGAATGAGAGTCAGTCCCAACAGAATCCTGAAGACGTTAGCTGCTAAATTTGATGCACCAGTGCTTAGGCATTTCGTGTCTGTATTGATGTGTCAACATAACTCAGTGGGTAGATGAAGTAGTAAGTAATTATGAGTGCATTCACTTATAATTTTACTGTTTATTATTTTATGTTTAGTTATGAAATGTATTTTATTTATTTGTAAGCACTAACACTAGCACATAAGTAATTTTTATTTGTATTTTCTTGTTACTAACAACTGGGCCTTTGTTGTCAAATAAATGAAATTAATTATTATTAATTATTATTAAATGGAAGCCAGTGCTTTACCATAGCTTTTCCAATGCAGTTGCCCGTTTTCGATGACATCTTCAAAGGCAACGTGAGCGGGGGCACCCTTAAGTGTCAATATTTGCATACTAAGCGTAAGCTAGTGCTTTATCTTATCTTAGCTTTTCCAAGGCAGTTGCCCTTTTTCCCAAGATCTCCTTTCCTACATACTGCCCTTCAGTAATATTGTTTCTACTGAATAAACATGTTTAACATGTTTAGACTAATGATTGCAGCTTACATCTTACTGTTACAGAATTTTACGTGACGAAGCAACTGGCAACTTAGACTTGTCTTTGTTGGATGATCACCTGAAAGCGCTGGCTGATCCCTTCGAAGGAGAGAATCCGAATATGGACAATATGTTAGCTGGTTTTAATGAAACTAAGGTGAGTTTCAGATATTTTGTTTATTAGATTATGTTCCATATACAATAGTACCACACACCAGCATAGGTTGAAAGGCTAGGGTGAGATAGCTGATGCATGATACAATAGAATACTACTGAGATACACAACCACTAGCTAAAGATGAACTAACATTCTTGGTACTTAACTATTTGCTAAACGAGAAAACCATTTTTATTTTTTCCTAACTAGTTGCATACTAAGAATTGTAAGAGAGAATAAGAGGAATTTTAACAATCTACAACTAATACGGCCTGCCACATATTCCTGAAGACCTCTGTGGCGCGTCGGACGAAGGCCCGACTGCAATGTATTTATTAGAGACTAGCAGATTCCCGCGGTTTCACCCGCGTAAGTCCCGATCCCGTGGGAATATCGGAATCAAAAGTAGCCTATGTTCAGGGTGAATGTAGCTTTCTAATGGTGAAAGAATTTTTGAAATCGGTCTAGTAGTTTCGGAGATTACCCCCAATATACATACATACATACATACATGTTACCAACGTTACCTCTTTATAATATTAGTATAGAATATGGGCCGACTAGTCGCGGCAATGCAGATCATTATAATTCCGAGATCATATAGGTTAATCATGATCACTCGGCGATAGTTTGTATTTTTGGATAAATTCCCACTTCGAAAGCTATTTATTACTAGCTGACCCGACGAACTTTATTCCGCCTTGGAGAATTGTTCTATGAAAGAATAAAATAATCCTATGTTCTTCTGGTTCTAAGCTAACCTCCCTTTTCAGCCAAATCGGTTCAGCCGTTTTTGAGTAATAAGTAGGGTAACTATTACGACTTTCTTTATATTGATAGATAAGATAAAGATTTGTTAATGTACTCGTTATAAAAACCCCGTTATTTTGCACCTGCAGTCGTCCCTGAGCGAGCTGCTGGGCGGACTGCACGAGCTGACCGCACAGATCGTGCTGGACGGCAGCGACGACCACACCATCGTCATCGCCGACGACACCATGCGAGACGAACATTATACCCTCTGCGATTAGTGGTATTGTTGTATTAAGAGGACAGTCTACCTACTCTTTCTACATACAAACGTAGTCGACTGTTTCCTCCCTGGATAAAGACATTAGAGCAAATATGTTTATGCCATTTAACTTATATCTGTCATGACTATGCATCTACCTTTTTATTTTTTTCATTTTATTATTATTTTAATTAGAAAAAAAAGGTAGATGCATTGTCATGACAGATATAGGTTTTATGGCATAAACATATTTGCTCTAATGTCTTTATCCAGGGAGGAAAATTTTAACTACGCGTACGTTTGTATGGAGAAAGAGAATGGAGACTATCCTATAAGAGGACAGTCTACCTACTCTTTCTACATACAAACGTAGTCGACTGTTCTGTCTGTCACGACTATGCCCCTACCATTAGATTTTTTGCATTTTCTATTTATTTATTTTTATTACTATTCTAATTAGAAAATGAAAAAAATCAAATGGTCATGCATGACAGATATAGGTTTTATGGCATAAACATATTTGCTCTAATGTCTTTATCCAGGGAGGAAACAGTCGACTACGTTTGTATGGAGAAAGATAATGGAGACTGTCCTCTTAAGGGAAACTATTCCGTGCAAAAAGAAAAGTTATCTGTGAGGTAAATCACCAGAATCGGAATTAGGGCCTTATCATACTAGCGGATTGCGGGCGGGTTCCGGGTGGACTGTGGCGCGGCATACAACCGTGTTTTGTACACTCAGTAACAGAATGGATTCTGACGAGGAAACACTGCTGTTGGCTTTGTTGATTCGAAGCGCATGTGAACGCAACTCTACAAAACAAAATAGTGTTGACGCGGGCGATCGCTCCGCCCGGAACCCGCCCGCAATCCGCTAGTATGATAAGGCCCTTACCCGATTGTGTGTTAACATAAGTTAAAATTGGAAGATTTTTTTTAAAGCCGTTGTGTGGAGAATTACTAATCGAGGTGCCCCTCAAATACCCTCTTAAACTTCAAATACACAATGACACTTACACTTTATCTAAAACAGACCACACCTACAGCACGCATCCACGAATTTCTTTGTATGTGTGCTGTAAGTGTGGTCTGTTTTAGGTAGTGTCAGTGTCGTGTGTTTTGAGCTTTAGAAATGAAGCACAGTTACATGAATCGCTCGCAAAATGCATCTTTATTTTAAAAATATTGTGTACATTAACTAATGGTAGATCAAACTATAGGTAAGTCACCTAGTATAAATTTAGATCTAGATTTGTTAGTACGGTCATCGTACTAACGAACTCCGAATCAAGAGTCAAAAACTCCGAATGCCTTTTCTTTCCAAACATTCTAGATCTAGGCGCATTGGCTTGGTTACAAAATGCATATTATAATAGGTAATATGACAGAAACCATATCCACATCGTATCAAGTGTCCAAAAACACAGAATGCCTTTTCTTTCTTTCTTTCTTAGTGAATAAACATGCTATGTAACTTACCTAAAGACTGAGTCATCATTGGTATGAATTCACCCATAATAAAAAGATTTTTACGGATCTAATCGCATCTACACCTGTGACCATCGCACCACTATAAACGTCAAAAGTTTATGCAACACAAATGCGATTGTCATTTTCTAGTTTACAAATTGTACCACTAGCATTTTCTAAATGCGATTGAGTCCATTAAAATCGTTCTATTAATTGTAAGTCGTGTTTATTATCGAATCTCAGCCAACTGTGCGCCTATGTATTAAGGAAAAAACTATGTGCGCTATTAACATCGCTCTTACAGTGAAGGAAATCGCGAGGAAACCCGTGTCTTAAGGGAAAAGTAAGCCTACTCTTTTCTACATACAAACGTCTTTCCTAACTGAATAAAAACCAGAGAAAGTATCTTTATGCCATAAAATCTATATCAGCCATTGTTCTAAATTTTATATCCATTCTAATCCTAAATAAAACATAGGTCTAATGTCTTTATCCAGTGAGAAAATAGTCAACTACTAGTCGATAGTATGGAGAAAGAGTAGGTAGACTTTCCTCTTAACCTTTTTTAAGTCATGTTTATGTCAAGTATCATCAAGTATGTGTACCTAATTTAAAGTTAATAATTTTAATCTTAAGACTCATCGATAGATATTCTTTAAAATGTTAAAAATAACTCAGTCTACTCTTAATATCCGTCCTAATTGTACAAAAAAGAAAAGAAAAGAAAATAAAAAGAAATGTTTTTCATTTATAATCATTTATTATTTTTCTTAACCAGTTTTATTTATTCCAATCGCTTTCCTATTTTTTTTTAAATCATCGTATCTAAGAGATTCTCCTGCAAACGCAGTTGTCTGTTAGAAATAAATGACATTTAAAAATATTGCCTACAACTTATAAAACTAAAATGCATGTCCACTTACAATAAATTCATTAAACACCGAAAAAATCATAATATTTATATATACAGGACTAAAGACGGTTTATAGAATTCAAATGGTTACTTTTGCTAATTAATTAGGTAGGTATATTATAATTAATCTTTTACCGTAAACCCCTGAACTTTAGGATATAGAAAAGTGCGGGAGAAAGATCACTAAGTATGCAAATAAAATGATTTAATTCAATTCGGGTGTCTTAAAATGAGGAAGTGTTTGGTCCTTCTGAGGGGTTTACCGTAAAAGACTAGTGCACTAGTCGAACAGTACAGTCGGTAACAAAAGCGGATATCTACCGTAGAGATTTAAAATTGCTGTCCTATTTCAGTAGAACTTTATTATTCATTTCTTGCTTTGGATGATACACAACTATGCCTCACCTTGCAATATATTGATAGTGATTTTTTACAAAGTTACTTACAATTGTTGAACCGTTTTCGAGAAAAATTAACAGAGCCGAGGCATAGTTGAGACATTTTAACCGACTTCCAAAAAAGAAGGTTATAGTTTGGATTGGAAATTCAAAATTAGAATTTCCTAAATGTACCGACAGCAACTGTAAATTTACAACTCTACGTCAGATATCGACTATGCTTGCCTCGCTGTCCGTACATCGAGTTTCATGTATTTACTTTAATGATTATAATTCCTTAAACGAGGGAACATTACGTCCGTCCATCCGTCGACATCTCATCTCACACTCACACAACGAACACACACGACGCATTTGGCAGTTATAATGAATTCTTTACAGCTTGTCAATATTCCACTTTCGAACTCATACCAATAAATTACAAAAATCTTTATTATTTACTCAATTATTCAATCATCAATACAAAATACGTTGAGGTACATATAGGTACGATTTAGTTTGTTAGGGATCATTCGAGTATTACGTCAGCAAAATGTCAGCAAAAGTCTGTCTCATCTGCTTACCAAAACATTGATTTAGTCATATTTTAAACCTGTTTAGATTCATTATTAATGAGAATTAAATAAGCTTACTTAATAAGCTTAATAAGGGCAGCCATATGTTCGTTTAGAAAGGAAAATAAATATTGCTGACTGTAATCACAATTCAGTCAGCCATGCCATGGTTAATACGTCGAATGAGCCCTAATGGAGACAAAATGCGAATATTGACACTATTGTAAAAGTGAGCTCCGCATGGGATTCCTACTATGCCGTACAAACTACATACGAAAAAATCTTATTAAAATGGAAGTACTTACATCATTTCGATTGGTTAAGACTAATTTGGGTTAAAAATGGCATGACAAAACATTTTTGCGGTGCTATAAAAATCTACCTATCGTTCATTGCTCTTGAATTTAGAATATTTTATTACGTCCTATCGCAAAAGAAGACTTTGTGAAGACATAAATTACTAAAAAAAAAAACATTTATAAAACGTACAGCACAAATAAATGTTACCCGATGACATCGTTGTTCCGATGGCGTTTATTAAAATATATACAAAAACACACTCACACATTTTTTTTACAATAGGAATTAATGATAAAATTAATTAAAATTAAACCAGTCGCTTAATTAGCTATAAAATATTAAAGTAAGATTGCCAACAATACACTGGCCTAGGGGCGGGTCTCGCCGCCATAATGCTATTGTTATAAACAACAATCATATTATAATTATCGTTAATTGCCGAGGCTTTTGAGTTACATAAGTAAACTGCACTTGTTCATCTAATATATTTAAATTAACAAGTGAAATACATGTCTCTGCTGACGGCCCGTCAACCGTCTGTCAGCCAATTGTCAGCTGAGCCGAGTGTGAGGACAGCTAACAGAGACGCGTATTTCCAGAGATCAATATGGCTTTACACGTACGATTCGTATAAGAACTGAATGTTGTCAATAATAAAACAAAAACCTGTATTTATGTCGTAATTAACTTAAACAATAAACAAAAACTCAGCTACGGCCATACGCGGTGACATTCCTTTGATCCGTCTGCTAATTTAGTAAAACAATCTGACAGAAGTAACTGCCAATTTGAAACAGTAATAAGATTTTTTTTACAATGAAATTAAGAAAGAATATTATAATGATGAATAATGAGAAGATTATATTTATTTAAGTGCTGTCTGCTATTATGTGAAGATTGATGAGTTAAAAGTTCTTTAAAAAATTGACTGTTATCGCTGTCAGTTTGATCCATTAAATAAGCAGAGAGTCAGCCACTCGGCAGCAAAAGTCTGACAGTTTTTTAGCTGACGTTTCACTCAGGAACGTTTCCGAGTAGCCGTCAGTGAGTTGAGTGGGTTTATCGGTAACGAACAGTCACTCGCTCGCCCAGACTCGAGTCGCGATCGCGTACTACAACTTAGAACAAACCCGCATAAGCCACCCAATGAACGAGCGGAATAAATTCGAATAAAGCAGCACTATCGTTCGGTTAAAACAAAAACTTTTTATCTAATCCTGAAAAAGTAAATCATCAATTTATTTTTTTAATTAAAGTATAATAATTATCACAGATAATATTAAAATAAAAGGTATTCGTGTCGTGTCTATGAAGGAGTAAAATGTAAAATTATTAATTTCTTTTACCTAATACGCCTATAGTTGGTCTATTCTATAGGTATTGTTAAGATCTCGCGTGCTTACGAATAAGTTATGTGAGTTTGTCGATGCCCGAAGGCATCGAAGTGGTGTTAGTTGACTCTGTAGTCGATAGAAATATTCCCATCGACCACTAAATGTGCCACCAGTGGTGGCGGTTGGGACGACTGGTGCCGCCCCGCGACTTGTCTCGCACACTTCCCTCGCTAACTCTAACCCGATCACACCCTAGCCTACATACTATGTTATATTCGAGGAACGATCCAATCTACTACATACAATAATTTTGTACAATTCAATATTGGCAAAGTGGTTTTAATATCCCATCGCGTCGACGATTCAATATGGATCGTCTGGTATTCGAGTCCTTTTAGATTATCATACATATTAGCCAACCGCTACGGAAGGAGAGGGGTATACGTTTGAAGCGATTTGGTAC